>JBBYHL010047311.1:20559-38882 GCA_038381835.1 Adansonia madagascariensis | reverse complement strand
AGCAGAAACAATTGAAAGAACTTGATTTCGAGAACAAGGCAACTTCCCTCGCGTAATTCCACATAGAATCCTACAAACTATGGACAAAAAAAAAATATATCAGAAAACAAATGATGAGACAAATAGTGCTTTCGATTATGAAAAGTTGTTATCAGAACCGAGCGTGGATTACGTTGGAGCGGAAATGCCACAGTAGCAAAGAGGTCATCGAAGGCTTACCGACACAAGTTCCATTACCGTTCAGCTTAAGTCAATTGATCAGCTAGAAGAAGTAAAATATCGAGTAGTTTTACCACAGGCATGATAAAGAACATCAGCCCCAAGAATACAAATACAAATGCATCCCAAACTCCCATGTAAGTCCTAACACCTGAAAAACAAAAAACTTACATCCTTGAAAAGAAATTAATTCAAATGGACACCAAGCCAAAAACTAACGCAGTAGTCAAGCAATGAACATAAAACATTATTAGTAAAGACAGTTTACACTTTACTTTAGATCACACTACATATCAAACAAAATCCTAGTGTAGTGCTAAGTGACAAAACTTAATGACAGTGGCTTAAACAAAATAAAACCATTAGCACTAATTGTAATTTGTAATCATCTGTTTTAGCAAAAGCAAAAGCAAAATTTTAGCTAATAAAGGGATATAATATAATCAAGATTAATTTCCTCGGAATAGTCGCCATTTTCTCATCGGAAATCTCGTCTCCGTTTTCTCCGCCGTCGTCGCCGTCCTTACCTCTCATATCGCTGCCGGCTATATCTCCTTCAACGACACTGGAGTTTCAAAGACGTGTTATGTGGAAGTCTACCTAAACGCTGCGTTTGAATGGGCCAACGCGACGAGTTATAAGCTCTAGGCAACGGAGATTAACGGTCATGATTGAGAAGGCGGCGTGGTAAAGAATGGCCCACGCCATACGTAAGTTACACGTTGCACGCATGCAATCATGATCTTTTCCCTCTGGTTTATCCCATTTTTTGTTTTATATTATTATTTACATTACTTAGAAGTCGCTTGCTTCGTCTTTCTCGAATAATCGTCTACTCACTGCTCTTTTCTCTTTTCTCAATTCACTGAATTCTGATGGCGTTTGCTCATTATTTGGTTGCAGTTCCAATCGATACTTCAAAGCAAGCGAAACCTTCAATTGCCCCTTCTTCTTGTTCTACTGAAACTCTGTCTTCGTTAGCTTTCACTTCTTCTTCTTCTTCTTCTTCTCCGCTTTTTCCTCTATTATCTAAGGCTCGAAATCTCTCTATTTTTCCCAGAATTAACAGAGTCAAACACAAAGGTAATTTCTCTTACTTTTGCTTTCAATGTTGATGTTTATTACACTGTAGGATTTCTTGAGATTATGGAATGTTTGTAGAGTTGATTAATTTTGAATTAAATCCGAATAATTTTTTTTTTCGATAAATGCTGAAGTGGTTTACATTGAGCAAAATTTTATTGAATGTAATGGAAACTTTAAGCTGACTGTCGTAATGGTTGCGATCTACAATTTTGATATATTATGAATACAAATATAATATTTGTTTTGGTTTAATTGTGAACAGCAAAGGCTGAGCCTCAGGAATCTGAAGGGAATTTAGCAGCTGACGCATTCACTGATTTCAAACATTTGCTTCTTCCAATAACTGACAGAAATCCTTATCTTTCGGAAGGAACAAGACAGGTTACCTTGCTTAAAGACATAATTAAGCTCCCATAACTTCAGAGCATCTGTTATAAATTCTTCCAAACAGAAAATGGTTTTTCTTTAAGATGCCCGATCCTTTTTTGCTTTTGGGTCGTCACTCTCTGGTTAAAAATCTTAAATTTTTGAGCAGGCAGCTGCAACTACTGCTGCTTTGGCAAAGAAGAATGGGGCAGACATTACCGTTGTGGGTATGTGAACTGTCATCTGTCCATTCTGTCCATACCATTTTGTATGTATTATTAAAGAACATATACATTTGAACCCAGGACTTAGCAAGGTGGTTTATGCCGCCTCCCTTGGCATTCAGCGGGTTCGAATTATTCCAGCATGTGCAATCACTTCCCCTACCAGAAAAAAGAACATATATATTTAAAGCAAGCTTTCAAGTACTAAGAACTTTATTTATGTCCGTTGCAGTTATTGATGAAAAGCAGAAAGAGGCGCTGCCAGAGCATGAAACTCAACTTGCTAGCGTTCGCTGGCATCTCTCTGAAGGTATTTTATTCTATGCAGTCTTAAATCTTGTGAAAAATCACTATAGAAAATTCAGAATAGATAACATACTTGCTTCCATTTATGTGTCTGATACTGCCATCTGCAACTTCAGCCATAGGCACAGGGCCGCGGGAAATTCACCATGCATACATAGTTACCGTGTAATTAAAGTTATAAACCGTAAGACAGATGTCTAGAATGTCTTAATGATAAATGGTCCCTTTGGCATTTTCTTGGTCTTCCTTCCCTGGAATGTTCATCAGAAATTAGATTCAGTTGGTATTTGGTACAATGTGTTTAACTATATTTTTTGTGTATCATATGATGTGCCTCAAAAATTTTATGATTGGTTAGTAAAAGTACAATATATGCATGAAATTAAGGTTGTGGGGCACTGTAGCTTATTTTGACATTTTCTTTCTTCTATAAATGCTTCTTTCTAACCAGGTGCCAACTGATGTGAAAAAACAGGTGGATTTCAGGAATTCAAGTTGTTGGAGCGACTTGGGGAAGGAAGCAAGCCTACTGCCATCATTGGTGAAGTAGCTGATGACCTGAATTTGGATCTAGTGGTCATGAGCATGGAAGCCATTCATTCCAAGCATGTGGATGCAAATCTACTGGCTGAGTTCATCCCATGTCCTGTCCTACTTTTACCATTATAAGATGATGTGTAGCCTTTGAGATTGAACTCAAATGTGATGCAAATGCCAGTTTTCTCCTAGGCTTTTGTGATTTCCATGTAATTTGTTTGAGTTGTGCTAATTGTTTTGCATATTATGGTAGCACTAGTCTAGTCAGATTACAAGAGCTTGGGAATGGCAGAATTGGCATTATCCATAAATGATTGAGCTTTTAGCATTATCTAAGGTTCTGAACCTAGGAGAAGTGCTGGATTGATGATAATGTTAAATCGAAGTTGCAGTAGTATTCCTATGAACAGAATGTCGAATCTTTATCCTAATGAAACAATAAGTGCGTAAAACTGTTTCACAACAGATGAGAAGGGAAGAATTGAAGTGCTGCTGTTCTCGTGGGTAGGAATATCCTGTGACGGTGGCTGCTGTGACGATGTCCATGAAAATAGATGAACGAAAGAAATGGTCCAGGGTGGCCTGAAGGGGCTGCGCTGTCCTACTCATTCGAATGCCTCACCTGTTATAACCGTATAGGAAACTTAAACTTGGGCAGTGTTCGGTTGGGTTCTTTAAATAGAGCTCCATTTCATGCCCCTACGAAACTTGCAAAAAACGAATTTGACTGGCGATGGAGTTGTAAATGCTTCATGAACCCTCCCTCTAAGCATCCATTTTATCTTGTTGAATCCTCCTCTGTGTCTACGTCTACGACTACAGTTGTGCTTTGCTCTAGAGATTATGTTGATTATCAAGAGGCAGTTGAAATGGAACGCAGCAACAAAGGTACCTTGGTCGCAGTTGGTGTCCGGAGCCCCCTTTATGTGCATTCAAAAGCATTACATTTTTACCTTATCCTCGTGTTAACCATGTAGTCTATAAGGGTAAAATTTTGAATATTTGTTATTTTCATACTTCTGATAAGTAAGCCAGGGGTGGCATATTAGCGGTCTGTGTTGTTTCTCACAGTTGTTTCACCGTTAATTTCGTTGCTACCTTAAATATATTCATACTATAATATTGTTCATAAAGTCTTACATTACGGCAAATTGAAAGGGGAATCTGCGGGGCGTTTTGTCAAAAAAGGCCGTCTTCTCATTCAAGAAAATGAGTTCCCCAAAATTTAGCCGCGCCAGTCTCTTTCGCGAATACCAGGCCCATGTAAAAGAAAATAGATAGGCATGTTTCGGCATCACCATCTGGATGCATTAATTATATAAGCCTAACATACATATTTTCATACCTACTCCCATTGACTGTTTTCCTTAACAAAGTTCTAACACTGAGAAAACACATAGAAAAGCATGTAAACTATCAAAAAGAAAATAAGTAGACAGCATATAAGGAGCCAGCCAGGGGCCGGGTCACCGGACGATTGCATGCCTTTAATTTAAAGAGTTGCTGCGGAAGGATCTGAAAGCTTTGAGGGCCGTAGCTCTGAGTATGTATTGATGATATGCTGCTGCTGCAAGCGCTCCAACGCAAGGGCCAACCCAAAATATCCACTGTTTTTATCACCATCACCGATCAAAAGTTAATATTGAATCCATACATACCACAATGGCCAAAACAAAAGTGAAAAAAAAAAGAAGAAATTAACCTGATCATCCCAGACTTTTTCATTGTTGTAGATCACAGCAGCACCAAGGCTCCTAGCCGGGTTTATGCCAGTGCCAGTGATGGGAATGGTCGCCAAGTGCACCACAAACACGGCAAATCCTATTGGCAAGGGAGCCAACACCTAAAACACACCGTATCAAAAAATAAAGAATCCGGAATAGCTTAGTTTAACTGATATGCAATAAAAGCTTCAGAAAAACAATAGTAAAAACTAAAAAGTATATCCTTTCTTAGATATGAATCCTACGGACAGTTGAGTGATACTGTAGTTATGTTGTCTGCTACTATAATACTCACAGGGATGTGGGAATCACGGGCGTTTCTCTTGGGATCGGTGGCGGAGAAAACGGTGTAGACAAGGACGAACGTGCCAATGATCTCAGCTCCCAAAGCGGCGCCTTTTGAGTAGCCAGGAGCCACGATATTGGCACCGCCCCCTAATGTATTGTAGTAGTGCCTCATCAAGGACTTTGCTAAACCTGTGCCACAAATAGCTCCCAGGCACTGTGCAACCATGTAGGCCAATGCTCGAACCAAAGAAACCTTCCGGGCCACGAACAACCCCAACGTAACAGCCGGGTTAATGTGACCACCTGTTCAACAATACTTTTACATTTGATCCACCCTCTTGTACTTGTCGTTCAAACCAATTTTAACCATATATCCATTTTTTTAGCCGGATGCGATCAAAAAGGAAATAGCTTGGCCTATTAGGCTATTACTCTAGGCATAGTTGACAAGTAAATTATAGCTTGGTTTATTCACTAAATATATATACTTTTAGTTTATTAACAGTTCAATTTTTCGGCGTTTAATAACCATGCCAATCAATGTTCTGGAGAAAGCAAGTAGGGTAAACTTCATTCAAGAAGGTGGGGATAGGGAAATAAATACAAACTGATAAAGCTAAGTTTCACTGAAGTAGAAGGTTTTTGGGGGGTGACCTGAGATTCCGGCGGTGCAGTAGACGAGAACGAAGATCATGCCACCGACAGCCCAAGCAATACCAACGGAACCAACACCATCACAAGGACCTACTTGATTCTTATGACCGATAACAGTGGCAACTAATATATAAAGAAATAAAAGGGTAGCAACAAACTCAGCAACAATAGCTCTGTAAAAGGACCAGCTTTCAAGCTCATCCACGTCCCACAAGCGAGATGGTGGCGGGTCTACGTAGTCCTTCCCATGTAGCTGGCTAACTTGGCCATCTCTACTGCTATTTTCCATGGATGCTATCCTCCTACTATCTCGTGATAGAGTTGTTGTACCTTCGCTTCGCTCAAACTAAAGTCGCTGATCTTGCTTGCTATTTGCAATTATGGCTAGGCAGTGGTGCATTCATTGGCAATAAATAAGCTTTCGAATAATGTCCGAGAGAGAAAAAATGCATTGGATCCATTTTACAGCTAACCATACCATGTGGGACCAATTAATGCCCAATTCTTTCGTTTGCTGAGTCTTGAAAGTGAGGAAAGCCCACCTGTATTCCATCTAATTAAAAGCAAACCATCCTATTTATATAATTATACAATCATAAATGTCAAAATATAAATATAGATATATCTTTTTTAAGTTTCAACTAGTAATTCTTACATAAACCTTGAACTTGAGGGAATTTAAGAGCTCAAAGGACTCTTATAGAGCCAATTCAAAGTTTCACTAAATTATGATTTTAAATGAACATAACCTTTACCATATAATTATGAACCTCTTAATATATATTTATATATGATTTGGATGGCATTGATCAAATCTTTATAAGTGTTTTTGACCTTAAACGATCACTTGTATTGTATTATCACTACTTATCAAATCCATGTTTGATCATCGATTCATTATTCATGAAATCAACCAAAATACCTAATATTATACATTTTCTTTCTCTTCCTTTTTTTTTTTAAGCTGAAATCAACCTATATACCTAATACAGTAATGCTATATGCAGGAAATATGAAGTCCAGTTTATTCAGTTGACTGAGTTTGTGAAGCCCATATTGAACCCTTCAAGCCCCAAACTTGTGCCAAGTTAACCGATGTTTCATGTGTTGCCAGGATTTGTTATTTTAGTACCCAGACTTAAGAAATAATGAAATAAAATGATCAAAATACTTCCTTTTAACAGAAAAAATTCTTGAGAATAAGTCAGCACACAGTTCTAGCAGGTGCCTCTAGTCTCGTCCAATCACCAAAAGGCGATCAACAAAATTGTCCCCTAAGTTATTCTGACTGATACCCGAATCAGAATCTAATTAAGCACTAAATCAATGTTCTTTTCCATAAATATATATATATATATATATATATATTAAAATAAATAAAAAAATTGGGTATTTATGGTAGTCAAAAAGCCACCAACAACTCCAAAAGAAAACTCCACCTTCCAAAAGAAAAAGTATTTTAGAACAATATCTTTGGGGTTCACCATCTTTGTTCAGCCAATTTACTAAATTGGTTTATAATTATAACCCATCAATAATTAATTTCATGCCCAGCCACAAATGTTAAAAAGGCACTGTCCATTCAGATCACAATCACAAAATTGTTGTCTCCTAAACCAACCTTTCTTTGAGTTTTTGTCCTTCTCTTTGCGTTAGGCATGGCAGTGGAATTTGGAATTGGATTCTCATATGAATGATATATAGGTGGGTTGAGGGTTAAACATTAAATCTAATAATTCATGTATTTACGCCGCATTTTATGTTTTTATTAATATCAATTATTTAAATATAAATACTGTAAAAATTATTTGATTTATTAAAATCTTAAACACAAATACTACATTATATTAACACGTGATAATTTTATTTATACGTATCGTTGTTTGTTAAACATGTCGTATTTATATCATATTTAGAATTTATCAAATCTACTAAAAATACCTGTCTGCACTCCTTAAATAAGCAAATAAGCACATCAGTTTACATATTTTTCTGATCACTCCTTTTGGAATTTCATTTTTTTTTATATATTAAATGTGACATTCAATATCACATGTTAAAACACCAAATAAAATTTAAAATCAGCAAATAATAACAATATGTCCTAATGTTGAGAGGAGAAAGGAAGTGAAATAATCATGTTGGGATTAAAATCAATTTTCCCACTACACTACAATTAAATGTTGACTTTTTTTTTTTTTTTTTGGTTATATAACATTAGTTTTATTGATTCTTAGATAAAAAGTTTTGAAATTATAGTAAATTTATCTCTTGCATTAATAAAATATTATAAAAGATAAATACAATTGAAAAAAAGGGTAAAATTTAAATATAATAATAAAATTCAGTATTGGATGATAATACAATGACAAATTTAACTCTAATATTATTACTATAAGGGAAAAAAATCATGTTAAGGGGGCCTAACAACAAGCATGAATCTATAAATGTTTAGATTTGAATAAAAAATAAATAAAAGCCAGTTAACTTAACATGAGAGTAGGTGTGGCTGTCATGATTTTTTGGCCAATTCCCATATGTTGACATTCCCAATCTCACATCATATGATGTTCTTTCTTCTTCCTCATTAATCACACCAAAGTTCAAATGAACCCTTAGAAATTATAATGAAAAAAAAATCACTACATTTTTTCTTGAATTAAAAAAGAAAAAGAAAATCATGAAAGCTAAGTCAACAACCTGCTTTGATTTTTTTTCCCTTAAATAAATAAAAAATGATAATGAAAGAAGCTTTGTATTTTAAGATAAAAGGGGAGCAAACATCACATTATAAAAACTATTCAAAGGTTTTTATGGTGTCTAATACAATTATAGCATTTGATTTATCTCCGTTACCATAATGAAAAACTCCCAGTCATTTTCACTAATTAAAATTGTTCCAAAATGGTGTATTAAGGGCGGCAAGGGTTCCCAGGTTTAGTCCAATACATTTCTTTCTTGGGCTGGTCCAAGTAGACTTACTTTTGTCGAGCCCAAAGAGTTCATTAAATATTATCTCACACGACTCGTTTACGAGATAAATTTTTGATCTGATTTGATAGTTTTACTCTATAAAATTATTTAAAATTGATTTAATTTGGTTCATAGATATCTCTTCTTCTCATAGAAAGGAACAAATCTGAGGATGTAAATTACGTATTTACTAACAATAGTCTATATATATATATATATATTTTAATATATTATCATCTCTGAAACGAAAAACATATTAATATTTTCTTTAATTGAGCATGCAAATTCAAATTTATCCATAAATAGATTCCATTCCATCTGATCTTTCCATTTGAAACCCTTTTTAACACTCCTTAGCCGAGAAGTTAACGACTCGATAAAATCTGCCTTTGCAAGTAGATTCTACTAACTACACCAATGTTTCTTTTTTTTTTTTTTTTTTTTCATTTTTTATCTCACTTTTTACCAAATAGTGCTTCAATAACGAAATAATTCTAATTAAACCTATCAACAATTCATTAATTCATTGGCATATTTGTGTATTGTTCGTGCTATCAAATCTCACTCCTCTAATAAATTTTTCTATAAGTATATATTTAAAATTATAAACCGATTAATGAACACTAATTAATTATAATTTTTTTCTTAAGTATAGTTTTAGTCAGAATCATTAAATAATAATTACTATTTTTATGGTACATTAAACACTAATTAATAATTTTCTAATGGTAAAAGTTAAAACTGTCGCATAAAAAAAATTTGTTATCCCATTATCAAAAATATGTACATATATATGTATATATATTCGTATGATTATTACGTGGCATATTTTTATTGGGTTTATTTTAAACGGAATTCAAAAAACAATGGAACCTGAAAAGAAACATGTAACTGAATCCGAATCGAAGTAGGAAACCAAGTGGCAACCCTAATTAGATTTTACGGCAGTAAAATTATTCGATTTCACCACTAATTGACCAAAACAGCCCTTCAATCGAGGAGGTAATAAGGTAAAATAAGAACAATTTACCAAGCCGGAAGGGCAAAAACCCAATAGTTAAGCGAGCAGCTGAAAACTGGACCTGGACTAAATATTAAACCGAATAAATAAAAAATACATAAAAGAAGAAGGGGAAGGCGAGACAAAAGAGAGAGAGAGAGAGAGAATCAGAGGTTACAGAGCCTCCATCGTTCTTCGTCTTCTTCGTTTCAATCTTCATCTCTCTTCGCCGATCGGCTCATTGAATCCCTAATTGTTTTTGGAAAATCCTAAAATTTGCAATATTGGAAACTCGAATTTCTTAACTCTCACTCTTTCTCGTCCCAAATTTTGTTTTATTTTTTTAATCGAAATTTTGTTCTCAGTTTTTTCGGTGATTTTCTCCGTCGATCAACTTCTCGATTGAAAAAAAAAGAAAAGGAAAATTCAATTTTGTTTAGTTAGGGTTTGCTATGGCTGCAAATATTAATACGGCTAATATCAATACCTCCGCTGCAGTAACAGGTGTTAATCACTCTACCGGTAGCCCTAACCAATCACATCGTGCCATGAGGGCGGTTTCTTCGCCCTGGACTGAAATCGTCCGTGGAGAATCGGAGCCGATCGCGAGTATGCCATTATCGCCTTCGTCCTCTTCTTCGTTGCCACCATCAGTGGCTCTGATTGAGCCACCTGTTATGGCGGTGGTCGAAGAGGAAGGCGTCGAGAATGCGAGTGCTGGGCCTAATGGCAATGCCGTTAAGAGGCCGGCTTGGAACAAACCTTCGAACGGCGCTGCCGAGTTTGGAGTCGTTATGGGGGCTCACATGTGGCCTGCTTTGTCTGAGTCCGCTAGGGTTTCTTCCAAATCCTCTTCAGATTCACCCAGAGCTTTATCGGATAGATCATCATCTTCTCCTTCTGTTGCCCCCGCCTCTGAGGTTTGTTTTCCAAAATTTTAAGCCCTTCTTCATAAATTTCAATTTAATCGTTACCATTTCAAGTATTTGGTTACCAACTGTTAAACAGATAAAATTAACTGTTTTAGCTGAACTGAATTAAACTGAACTTAGTTTTAATGCAAGGAATATTAAATTCTTAATCCAGCTGTAGGTTTTACTTGAGTTATACCTCATTTGATGGAATCTTAATAATGGACGTTATGTATAAATATAGGAAGTAGAGATTCACTGGCTGAAAGTTGTATAGGACGTAAGGCTACTTATCCTGATGGTTTTGCTATGTTGATAGGGGAGTGGAAATGCATCATCATCATCATATTCACAGAAGCCAGTCAGCAACAGTGCAAACTCGAATTCAAATTTGACTGCAAACCATGTCATCCCTGCACGCCAGAGGTCAATGAAACGTACTAGTAATAACTCAGCATCGAATGGTGGTCTCTCACAGCCACCACCTCAAGGTCCTGTGGTTGAATCACCGGTGAATAGCCCTTCCTCTAGGGACCACATACAGAGAAGTGGATTTGTATCACAGCCTCATAGTGGTAGTAACGATCACCCGCACCCACGAAATTCATTCAGACATCGGAATGGTGGTTCGCATCCACGAGGAGATGGTTATCACCATCAGAATTATGGAGGCAGGCGCAATCAAGATCATGGAAATCAAGAGTTGAATGGTCGAAACTTTAATAGCAGAGATGGTCACATGCAGCCAAGAGTTGTTCCTAGGTTAATGAGGCATCCGCCACCACCTCCACCCCCTAATGCCGTACCATTTATTGCTCCCCCTCATATGAGGCCTTTTGGCACCCCCATGGGGTTTCATGGTAGGCTGTACTTTCGCTATTGTTGTTGCTTTTTTTGGTTAAGGAAAAGTGGCATTCTGAGTTTGCCCCTGATATATCTTTCTCCTTTCAGAATTTTCATCTCTTTATTTAGTTCCAGCTCCTCCTCCGGAGTCACTTAGAGGTTTGCCATTTGCACCAATGCCCCCGGTGTTTTTCCATCCTCCAGAGCCTCATGACAGTCAGTTGCATGCTAGGATAGTGAATCAGATAGATTATTATTTCAGGTAATGCTTTGTTTGCGTGATGACTTAGGTCAACGTAGTTAATTCAAAGGCCATATTAAGTCACCCAAGAAGCTAACTGCCTGTTTCTTCATTGTAGTAATGAAAATTTAATTAAGGACACCTACTTGAGGCAGAACATGGATGATCAGGGCTGGGTCCCTATTAAATTAATAGCTGGCTTCAAAAAGGTGAGTTTCTCTTGAGACTTTGAAGCTAGTTTCATATGTCTGATTGTGAAGTTCCTGTGCTTGAAGCTTTTTCGTGACGATTCATTAGCATCATCATAAGTTTCTAAGATCTATGCCTACTGGACTCATCTGTCATTCTATCGTGGCAAGTTTATGCGGTTATCATCAAAAACAAACCTGTTTTAATCGAAGGTTTTGAAAGAAGCAAAATGAAAATGTACATTAATAAATTAATTTAGTAATAATGAAAAATACATGTTGGTTGCTATCTTTAATTCGTTAATATAAGATTGTGAGAGAGAAACAGAAAGCAACGAGGGGCAATGAAGGATATCAGAATAGTAATGCCAGCACCCTCATTCACTGTACAGATGTGAGTGAGATTGTTTCCTCTGGTTTTAATACTCATTGAAGTAAAGATGCTTCATCTATGCATTTTAAAAATTTTGGGAAACGGGAAACCCTCTGTGGATTTTTGCATTGTTCATGGTTCTGTGAAATTGTTTCTGGATATTAAAGTTTGAGAAACACTTAACTACTTGATTTTTAAGATATGTTTTCTATTTCCAAGAAAATGAATTAAAATCCCAAGGAAACCTGTTTTTCACTTACACACTTGCTGCTAGTTGAGCTGATGCATGAATGTTCCTTGTATTTTTTTAGCCTAAGCGTTCATACTCATTAATTAAATACTGCCGGAAAGTTTAAGATTCATTTTATTTGTGAGAAATGTTATTAGTAGCTGCATTTTTTGACAAGATAATTCTAATGGACGGAAACTTATGTTGATTCACGTGACTATACAATTTTAAATAATCTAACGTATGTTTTATTTTGTGCTACTTATGTTTCCTATAATTGCTTTATTTCTGGGCCACACTTTTTATTTGGTATTGACTGTTCTTGTTTTGTTATGTTTTCCTTCTCTTGTGGTCATAAAGAAAATGTACTTCAAATGAATTTGTTTTTAATTACTAGATTACTTTGGCTAGAACTTGGAGTAAGGATTAGTGCTATTTTCTTGCAACTCGCTTTCTACATATACTTTTAAATGTTAAGACTTACAACGTTTTTGTTTAAGTTGCAAAGCTATACTGTGGCATGTTACATGTCCATAGTTGAGTATTATAAGCACCAATGCGGAAGAATTCACTGTTTCTCATGCTATCATTTTGTTTGTATATTTATACATTAGTTAGCATGCTATCAATGATTGTTCATAGAGTCTGTGGATTAATTCCTGTTTTGCTATATGTGGATATCCCCCTACTCATGCACACATGCACATCTTCCTTCCTTAAGATTCTGGTTTAAGTAATTTATCTTTTTTTAGAGATACTTAATGGATTTGCATCTGCCTCTATTACTTATAGTGCATCGGATTATGTAGTCCTTCCATTTGCATTTGCTCCACCTCGTTCTTCAAATGGTATGCGTATGTTTTTTTTTTTTTAATTATTATTGTTAATGAAGAGTTGGATCAAGCATAAATGGTAATGATTTTGTGTTAGTTTATGTTTAATAATTTGGAAATATTAATAAATGCATATTCTTAACATGATTATGAACTTAATAACATTCCTATTTGATGGGAACATTACAGCACAGGTATTTGATATTCTCATTTTGCTAGTTAAATTTTTTGCATTTCTCTGTTGTAAACTTATTTCACCATTCCATAAAGATTCTCATAAATTCACTGCCATAGGATGATTGTATAACCAAAACCAAACCGACAAGCCTTAATCCAATTTGAGTTTGCTACAAGAACTAAAACGTTAGAAAAATTTATGTTGGGTACACAAATCCTCATTCTCCAATCATTCCTACCCACCACCTTCCTTTCTTTCAGTTCTAATAGTTTCATATCATTATTTATCACCTCCAACCATGCCATTTTTGGTCTCCCCTTCAACTTGTACAACATCAACTTGCTCCATCCTTCTAATAGGTGCATCCCTCGATCTGCTTCCTATGTGGTCAAACCAAAGTAAACAGTTCTCTTATCCTGTATAGGAGCTATCTTTGCCAACTTGGAGACAAATATCCTCATTTCTAACTGGGCCTTCCTAATCTTAACCCACCATCTTAATATTTGCATATCGGCTACATTAATCTTTTGTTTATGTTGCTTGTTGTTAGCCCCCATTTCGTACCATATAGCAAAGCAGGTCTGGCAGTAAAGTTGTATTGCACTTCTCCACTTAAGTCGCCCAACCTTGATCTTGCGATTAACGTTTACATCAATTTCTCTTTCTAAAAGTCACCCCTAGGTACTTAAAGCGCTTCCCTACTAGTATCACCTCACCCTTCTGTGTGATCATGTCTTGAATGATATTCCCTATTTTACTAAATATACACTCCATATGCTCAGTTTTTGATATGCTCAATTTAAACCCCGAGCTTTTAGTGTTTGTCTCCATAACTCTGATTTGATAGTAACCCCTTCTTTAGTGTGATCTAATAACATGCGCAAAGGTATTTCATCATGAATTTTTTTCGTTATCTCATCCATTACTATGGCAAAAGGAAAAGGAATAAAATCTGATCCTTGATGCACCCCTATTGAAATCGGTAACTTATCCATCAATCCACCACGAGTTCTTATGTTAGTAATCACTGCATAATATCCCGTTATAGGAACATATTTAAAGGGGATTGCAGTCTTGTTCCAAGTCCTTCAAAGAACATCTTTAGGTACTCTATCATTAGTTTTCTTTAAATCAACGAGTTCTTATGTCCGTTATTACTACTCCATACATGTCCCATTATACTATAATATTTGAGAAGGATTGTATTATTGTTGAAAGCCCAACAAAGAATGTCTCCAGGTACTCCATCATAAGTTTTCTCTAAAGCAATAAAAATCAATTTGTAAATCTTGTCTTGACGCTTTAAACTTCTCAATAAGTTGTCGCAAGAGATAAATCGTTCCATGGTGGATCGCCCTGGCATGAAATCTAACTAATTTTCCACAATCTTAGCTTCTTGTCATAAATGTTAATAACTCTTTCCCAAAGTTTCATAGTATGAGTCATGAGTTTTATCAGAATGATCATATAACATTTGAACCTTTTGCCAAAGGTATGTGGTGTTTTGAAGTACTTTAACGTGGTGCACCAAGTGGCTTTCCTGGTTTCTTTCCAAGTGAGGTAGCGAGCATCACTTTCTAAAGATGTTAGTCCTATATGTAGTAGTAATATGTTGTCATCCTTCGGAAGTCGAAGCTTTGTTATTATGTCCTTGTGGATATCTAAAATTTGTATCTTTCTCCTTGGAAATCTATGTTGCTGTCATGCCTATGAGTCCAGAAGCTTAGCTGTTGGATTTGCTTGTAGTAGGATATTGCTTCTCCAAAAGCATTTTTTTTAATGCTACTGTGCAAAGGCAACATTTTTTATCACCTCTTTTCAGGTTTCACTTTTGACTGATAATATTCAGCTTATAACGGATGCTCTGCAAAGTTCAACAGTTGTGGAAGTGCAGGTAATGAAATCCTGGTATATATGTTCTTGACTGATTGATCAATAATAAAATGCTTCCCTTTAGCATATGCTCAGCCTTCGGGACATGCACATATACACAAACAGTGCCTCTTATCGTTCGTGCTTAATTGATGGTTCTGTTAGAACATAGAACTGAGCTCTGCATGTTACGTGCCTAGAATGATATGGTTTCTTTTGATTTAATCACTTTCACATTTTAGGGTGACAAAGTAAGGAAGCGGATCGATTGGATGCGATGGATAATGCCACCTTCTGTTCAGATCCCTACCATGTCAGGTCAGGATATGCTGGTGGCGCATGTTCAGAATATTTCATTGGAACAGAGAACTGCAAACCAGAGTGGTGCAAGGAGCCAAGATGATGCTCGTGCTGATGCGCTAGCAGGTAGACCATCATTGGGGGACTTCAACAATCAGTCACAGGCATTCAACAGTGAGGGAACAGCCCCCGGTGCTCAAGGTGGCCCAGCAAGTAATTCAAATTAAGCTAAAGGCGCCGATGTGCGTTTCTTCTTGCTAATCTTCCTGGAAGATAGAGCAGGGAATGATTTTGACACCATGGGTGATTATTTTGCCTTTCTTGAAGATATTGGTTTTGATTTGGCACGAAGAAATTCCATTTCTCGTGCAGCAAACTAGAGAGAACGTTACAAGAAGAAAAGAAAAAAAAAAAAAAGCTTTGGGAACAAGAAAAAAAAATAATTTGAACCTCTAGACTTGAGCTAGTAGCACAAAATTGTCGTGGCTGTACGTATTGGTTTTTTTGTGGGGATGTTGGATTTTATTTTACTATTTTTTGGTGGCGTGGTTGGTGTTTAAATCTGGGGAATTTTGAATTGCTTCCCCCTGCTACCCATCGTCTGTTTTCATTAAAAAAAAAAAAAATCTTGGGTCCGGTTTCTGGGAGAAGTATACAAACATTGAAAGGATACAAGTTCTTTAATAATTAATGGCTGTCTTATGCGCGCAAGGGGAAGAAGGGAGAATGGCTTCTGCTGCCGCTATTCATGGTTACGAGCTTTTTCTTTCCTTTTCGAGGCGTATATCATTTATCAAGAGTTACACTTTATGTGTTACTTATTATTATATTTACTGCTTGCATTTGCGTCATAAAGTTGTCCTTAATTTGTCGGACAAACCTTTGAAAAAAACCAAGTTACAACTGGATCTTTATGTATGGTTTAAGTTTTGGAGCTTGTGGTAGCTCTAATAATAGTAGTAATAATAACAATAAGACTGATAGTAGTATTATATATATATATATATTAATCTTTCTTGTCCGATTCTTCTTATATGTTCTGATGAGAGTAGTGAGGCATTAATTCACTTTTGATCAAGTACATGATGTAAATGACATTGTCCTGAGACCAAAACGCCCTTTTCCTTGCAAAGTCAGGTCCGACGGTGGCGGATTGTTTAGTGTTGGCCAGAAGAACCAATAAGACAATTGTACTATGACTTCAAGCGCGTCTCGCATAAATATGTTATTGTGAATTCTATTTCTTTTGTGTCTCGTGTGTAAACCGAAGGACGTGAGTCCCGCTAGTCTGGGGCTGGTCAATTGTTACAAGTTACCGGTATTTTATTATATTCGTATATTTTATCATATTATAATTATGTTTAAAATTTTTTTATATTTATATCAATTTTGATATGTTTATAATTTATATTAAATAAATTTTGAGAATATATTTAGATCGTATCGTGTTTTTTTAATTCTATGCGTGTCATATTTGTATAATCGTGTCAAATATTATTTGGGTTTATTAAAAAGCTCACTGCAGAAAACTGTATGGAGATACTAATTACGAATTAGTGAAAATGCGGGGCCTTAAGTGCATATGAAATTCTCAAAAATGAAGAATTATACATGTATATTTATTCAACTAGAGAAAGCAAAGTCCCTCCTCTTTCATATCAAAAGTGGTAATTAAAAGTGATAGTTTTAAAAAAAAATTAGGGTAGCATTGTATTCAATTATATATTATTACCTAGATAAATTCTCAAACAGTTTTGACTGTGTTTAACTTATTCTGTGCTCGACTCTACTGGTAACTTTCCTATACGTGGTAACACTTGTTCTAAGTTTTGTAGCTACCGACGACCATGCATCTTTAAAAAGCGTATTTTTCTTTTTTGGGGGGATCTCATTTTTTAGGCAGGATTTACCCGATTTGTGTTTGCATGGCATATATAGCAAAAACACAAGAACGGTTAGGGGGTATGGTTGGTTGGTAGAACTGGAAGTAGCTGAATGCACATGAAACAACAGCCCCATTGATATGGAAAATTGTTATGTTTGCTCGTTCCCAATCCCATTTGAAGGTCCTTTCTTTTCCTTTCTGGTTGATCGTCTCTACTATTACCTACCGTTTCAGGGGACCCACCTTTAAACCACTTGATTTTCTCGTTGTATGAGCTTTTGTCGTTTCATAGTAGCATCCAACGGTTAATGTTCATTCCACTATTACTTACCGTCCAAAGGGGCAGTCACCAATGTTGAAGAACAAGAATCAGAATATGATTGATTACCTAACGTTTGTCTGTTTCTCTGGGAACTCACATTGAGAAGGCAGACCAGACGAGTCTCGCTCAAATGAAACAAGCTTCTTATTCTCCAATCTACACTTTGTTTTAAATAAACCCTTGATTTTCCTTAATAAAAACTTCGATGCATTACATATGTAATTAGTTACTCGAGATAGCCACTGTTATATGGTAGTTCCAATTTTTAATCCAACATCCAAGAGTGACTGAAAAAGGAAGAAAAGATTTAAAGCCCTTCGCTATGTTTAACATGCTTCAAATGTTTCTTGTTATGCAATAAAGAGTGGTTCTCCTACAAAGAATTGCACCCATCAGTTGGAGTTGGGTGGCTTAACTGTTCACACAGAATGCGGACAAAGTTTTTGGCTTGTTCCTTAGGGTGGTTCACTGCTGCTGCTGTCTCAACAAGAACAAGGTATGGTGTGGAGTCAGTGGACCCTGCAGATATGTTTTTTTTTTTTTTTTTCACTTTGTAGTTGCAGCCAGCCACAGTAGTACAGTACACATTATTGAAAGATGGTGATAGAGTTTGGGACGCTGCAATACAGCGTTGACAGCTGGGCCACTTAATACCCTAGTCTCGTGACAGTTCACATAGTGTAATCTTTATCTCTCTTGACCAACTTCACTCTGGCCCCCCTCCATATGAACATCGATTTATGTTGATTGTGGACTTCTTTTGTTCCTGAC
>JBBYHL010047311.1:0-20459 GCA_038381835.1 Adansonia madagascariensis | reverse complement strand
CACCGCTAGCATATATTTACAATATGTATGATGAAAGTTAATGTTGGATTCTTTGAGTAAATCTTACACCTAGAGTAAGGAACTACATCATAAATCACAACGTGGGTAAATACTCCTTAAAAGTCTGGTTTGAAAGTTTAAGTCTAAGATGGACCCATAAGGTAGACTGCGAGCAAGTCATTTCACTTTCGACTAGCTTTGCAGATAATGATGTGACTAATTTTTTTTATTTTTTTCAACTTTTTCTTAATGACGTTGAAATAATAATAATAATAATAATAATAATAATAATAATAGTAAAGGTCGTATGGAGCTAGAATGTAAACTCTGTACTAGGTTTCTTCCATTAAGTTTAACAATTTCCCATAAATAAATAATGACTAGAAATAGTTTAACTTATTTGAATGAAAATGGGAGAGGCAAGTGGTGAAAAGCTGAAAGGCATGAAAACTGGGGAATGAATTCCTATAGGAGCAAAGTGCTAAGAGAAAGAGAAAAAGAAGAAGATTTGGGTTTTCAAATCTCCAAGAAAAGTTAAGAGCGAGCCTGCAATGGAAGACCCAATTGCATCATTTTGTCCTATGAATAAAACAGGTGTCCAAATCTCAGAGAGTTTGGAGAATCTCTTCGGCAACTGATGAATGATGATGATGATTAGCAGTGGTCAATCTTTAAGCCTGTTCTTTAACGGTGGCATGCATTACTTCTTTGGTTCTTCCCTCAGAAAAATTTATGCTACAAATCTTCTCTTCCCTATTTTTTTTCTTTCTTTAATTTCTCTTGCTATAGTTATTGTTGTTAATATTTCATGAATAAATTAAGAGATTAACAAACATAATTTTTGTTATATTATTTGTTAATTTATAATTTTTATTAGTATTATTTTTTAAATATTATTATTATATTTTACAAAATTATGTACCCTCTATTAAATTTATTGATAAAAATAAATTATAGCATGTGCATTGTTATTTATATAGCCATACTAGTGAGCTACAACTTAATAATAATAATAATAATAATAAGCATAGACAATTAAGCCATATGCCACAGAATATTTGGACAGCTAGTGCAACCCCAAAAGCCAATTTTTAGCTAGTGGTAGCATAGGAAGTCTAACTTATAACAAGATTTGCTTGAGTAAAGCTAATTTAATTTTATATTTTTGTATATTTAACAGAATTTATATTTTTTAAATATATTTTGTTATATTTTATTTATGTACATTATGTATATCAAATTTTGAATAATTAAAAAATTTTAATTATTTTTAAATATAAAAAATTTTAATCTTAAAATATGTATAAAAAATTATATTTTTAATCGATATTATTAACTTTTAATTATTGATAAATTAAATTACATCTTTTTTTGAAAATAAATTTATTTATTTAATTTTAAAATTTTTTAGGAAAATGATTTAACTTAATACACATAAAATGTGCACCGTGCATTAAATGTAAACTCTATATGTGTGCGTGTGTATGAAACAGAGTTTGAGTTTTCCTCAAAATCGTCGTACACATCTTCCTCTTCTTCTTCGGTTCTTCTTATCTTGGCACCAGAGGCCCAAAACCATGGAAGAGGTTTGGAACGACATTAATCTTGCTTCTTTACATGATCACTCTTCCAGGGAAAGCCTCTCGTTTAACCCAAATCCTCACAACCCGCATTTTATCCTCCAGGATTTTCTTGCCAGACCTTCTAGTAAAGACCCAACAACCAATAGAGTCTCTACCAACGGGGAAACCGCCCTCTATGGTTCTCCAGTGCCACCTCCTACAGTTTTGAGCCTGAATTCAGGATGTCCTGGCTTTGATTTTCTTGATAACACGGATCCTCTCAGGTCCAACTCGCGTTTGCAAAGCAGCCCCATTTCCACTTTCAATTGCCCATTCGAGGCTCTACCTTCATCTTCTGGCTTGGCTTCGTTTGGTAAGAAAAGGGTCCAAGAATTTGATAGTAGTTCAGGTGATCGACGGCACAAGCGTATGATCAAGAACCGAGAGTCTGCAGCTCGATCAAGAGCTAGGAAACAGGTAACTAATGCCTTTCGTTTTCCGCTTATTCCCATAGATACTGAAATAGTTGTTACTATATTATTCTCATACATATATATATATATATATATATGCATTCTGAAAATATCTCGTTCATGAACATTCCTTTCTTTTCTTGTAGGCTTACACAAATGAGTTAGAGCTTGAAGTTGCCCATCTTATGGAAGAGAATGCAAAACTTAGGAGACAGCAAGAACCGGTAATAACTTAAGCAAATTTTGATTTTAATAGCTGACAGACAACCTATGACAGAACCCACCCTCTAATTTGTGTTTTGTTTAACACCTGCGATAGCTTCACCAAAATGTAAACATGCTCGGAACTTGGAGAAGCTGATTTGGTCTAGGAAGAATTATACATTTATTCTAGTATTTGGTATTGATATCAAGCATTGGGTAAATATTTGATTTTGTGTTTGGGGGCATGCAGTTACGCATCGCAGCTGCTGCTCAACTTTCCAGAAAGCGCACGCTTCAGCGAACGTCAACAGCTCCATTTTGATGAAAATATCTATCTCTGCCTTGTCTTTTAACAAATCTCTACCCCCTTTTTCCCCCTGAATTTGTATAGGTTTTTCTTCTTTGGGGAAGCAGGGGCTGAGAATATTTCAAGCGTTGTGTGGGGGAAAAAGGAGGTTGTTGCTGGTAACAAAGTGCAAAGACTGGATTTTTTTGCATTTCCTAATATGCAGGAACTTTGATGTGGTGGGTCTTTGTTAGCTTCCTCGGTTAGATTGTATGTGTTTCTTAAAGTACTTAACTTTTTGTTCATTTTCTCATGCAAAAATATGGTGCTATTGCCTATTAATGTGTTGATTTGAAGGTGGAAATCTAACCAAATTTAATACTACTAATACTACTAGCAAAACAAAATAAAATTAATCAGTAAAACACCACCTCCCCCCCCCAAAAAAAAAAAGAAGGGTCACAAACCAGGCCAGCTGCTTTGTGAGCACTCTTATTTCAGCTTTCCCGATATAAAAAGAAGCAAAAAATGCCTCCGTTTGATTGTATTTTCATCCAATAAGGGAATGGCAGCTTTCATCATTCTTCTGTATAGGGTTTGGGATTATTATTCCCTTTGTGAACCAAGCCATCTTTTTCATCGTACTCAATAGTGTCAATCTTTGGTTTCAAATGGCAAGATATGGTGCTTGAAAGCGAATATCATGCATGACATGAGTCATTTTATCACTGAAAACAGTTAGTATAGTGTTTTATTCATCTTACTTTCAAAGCCATTTTGACACTTTCTTTTTATCGAAATGTAGAACCAGTCAGCCAACTATTACTTAATTCATTCAATGCTTTCATCTCTAAACCTTGGTCATATTACCTTTCAAAGTATGTCGAAATCTCCCCTCAACTGCTGTTGGAATATCAATATTATGTAAAAGGAAAAACGACCATTTTTAGGCTTGTTATTGACTCATTGTTAGCTATATATATTTTCCCCTTAAAGTTCAAAAAAAAAGGGGTCGAAGGCCTTGGTTGGGGGGGGGCCTTCCCGTCCCTTGCATGCTAAAGTTATTACAGAATTGGTTCATTTTAAGTGGCCTAGGGAGTAGGGTGATGTGAAGTTGTGTTCTGTATGTCTCCAATATATATTTTAATTAGTTAATGTCAAGATATTTTCTTCAACTTCTACTGTCACTTGGGCTAAAATTGTACCTCAACAAATTGTTCCTATTACTATTTCTAGATGCTAGCAATTAAAAAGGTAAATCTTCAGTCATATACCAACTTATCCTATTTTTTCATCTATTGGATATAAATAGTTTCTCATTTTTATCAAAAAAAATTGTAAGTAAATAATAGAAGAATTATCGATGTTGAATTTAAAGTTTAAATTTATTTGATACTTGCTTTTAAAGATGAATAAATAAATTAATTAACTTAAATTTTAAGTTCTAAAAGTAAATAATTTTAAGTTGACGGCAAGTCACTCTGATTTCTGATTTTCGATAATAATAAGATATAAAAGAATTTTTCATCTTTTCTTATCACTTATTGCTTTTGATTTGGGTTCATAAGGTCATTTCCAATTAGCCATAGTTGATAGAAAAAGATGAAAAATTCTAGCCCAAAAAAGAATAATTAATCCACCTTTTTTTACCTTTATACTCACCCATTTCCTACTACTTTCCTCCCTTTCCCTTCTTCCTCTTTCCTTGTACTTTCTTTTTTTTTTTTTTCCCCTACTACCTGTCCATTTATTATTCAAAATGAAAATTACTCAATCGATTATCCAAAAGGGAAAAAATACTCAATGACATTTAATACACAGAAATATCATCGAACAAATGGAAGGACATGTAATTTTCATTTCTCTGCAAAGAAAAGAATGAATGGACCAACCTTGCCCTTTGGGTCCCATAGCTTGGAGAGGAGCTTTCTAATCATTATTTTTAAACTCTATATAAGACCACTACCATAACAAAGCCCTTCCATTGTCGTCCAGCGGTTAGGATATCTGGCTTTCACCCAGGAGACCCGGGTTCGATTCCCGGCAATGGAACTGTACAATGTTTTTAGTGTATATCCGCCCATGGCCGCTGTTTACGTTTTATTATTATTTACGATCAGCTGGAAGTAGATCTAGAAGCCAGCTACATGAAAAGAAGAAAACCAGGTCACCATCTCCTCGGTGAAGGCTTCCCTTGTATGATAATCAAACCTCTCTTCTTCTCCCACCGAAAATCGGCATACAGGGCAATTCTTCCTGCATGAACTCACCCACCTATCCACACACCCCTTATGAAAGTGATGCAAACAAGGCAGAACTCGCGTCTCATCTTCTTCTTCCATGCCGGATAAACAAACACAACATATTTCACCTTCTGATGAACTTTCACCACCCCTTAATCTTGCCTCCTCCAACTTCAACTTGCTTGCTGCCCCCTACTCCTTCACGTTCCTTGAAATTTCTGCCTTCATCACCACATAGCCTCTTCTACTTGTCGCTTCCCTTATTCTTTCATCAACTCTTACACCAATCAAGTTGCAGATGAAGGCCACCAACTTGTTGAGAATCATCTGGTTTTTAGCAAAGGTTTAAGATATCCATAGCATATTCATCTTTAATAAGAGAAGTTGAAGAATTTGCGAAAAATGACATGCCTTCCTCTCGCGCTAGCTTGTTTTGCTTGGTTTGAAAGGCTTGTTGGATTGGGGAGAACCGATTTTGAGGGCTTAACACGAAGCGGTTGCACCTAAACCGAAGAGTGTTACAGATGACCTTTTATGTTATATTTTATTTTATTTTAAGCGTAGTTTACAATTAGATTAAATCCAAATGTACCGAATTCCATGTACAACGTAAAATCCAAGTTTTACTAAATCTGTGAATTATCTATATGGACATGGATTTGGGAGAGCCATTTTTTGGTTTTGATTCGTTATGCAAACAGTTAAAGTGAATATATATATATATATATTTATGTAAATTATACGATCATTAACTTCAGCATGGCCTTCCTAAAGCTTTCTACTTAATATCAATGCTATGTCACTAAACCAGTTGTATTAAGTGGGTATATAGCTGAAAATGTTTAAATAGGATCTTTATATTTATATATTTTGCAAAGGATTTAGTAGTTTGGAAATAAAGGAAGGGGTTATAGATGTTAAGATTTGACCCAAATTTATCAACTACTAGGTAGTTGCATAAATCAACCAAAATTACTAAATTAAATCCTGGATTCTGCAATAGAAGCTAAGGACAGGACTGTTACATCACTTGATCGAGCTATAGCAGTAAATGGAGCTACTGGTTAGCAGATTCATTCAAAGTTTGAAACCTGAATAGTAGTTTGGATGTTAGGTGCAAGTATATCCGTTAGGTAATAAGCAAAATATCCCTTAACAATCGTAAAGTGGATACGGAACGCATGCTTGGAAGTAAAGCAAGACGATGATAGAAAGTAATTGACCACTGGCAGTGCAAGTCTTCGCTGATTACTCAGTCCTGAAGAAATCTGATTAATTCTTACGTAGTTTACGGGTAGAACTTTTCTTAATCAAGATACGCTTCAATGCTTATGGATAGCTCTGAAAGATATCCCAAAGCATTTCAATGCATCAATTTAGCACTGCAATTCCAAGGAACAAACAAAATGCTTGTATGATAAAATTAAAATCCTGAAACTATCAAAAACACCAATCACAGTGCAATCTCAAAAACAGTTATAAATTAACTGAAATTCGGGTTTCCTAAACCAAAAAAAAAGGCAAAATTAAGTCCTGAAAAATCATTTGTGGTAAGTGGTAACGTGGAATCAGCAGTTTGCAAAGAAAAAGGGCTGAGTTCTTCACTGCAACTGAATGGGCAAATCAGATTGTTAGTTGAGTGGAACAGCAAGATGAAAAGATCCCAAAGTTCCTTCCGATTCCTTTAACTTTTTTCCACCTGAATCCACAGCAGCATCGCCATCTTTCCTTGTATCATCAGTATCAAGTATCTTCCAATCTCTGGGCACCAAACATGGGATCCCATCCACCCTTTATCTAAAAACCACAAACAAACTTAAAACTCCAACATAAGCTCCAAACTCCCAAGTATATATTCGAGCATCGTATCAGTTTCATGTATATTTTAAACTGTAATGGTAATATTTTGGTTCTGATTTCTCCAATATGTTCCATAATATTAGCAGACAGTTCCTTTTATAACAGCAGAATTGCAAATCCAGTGCTAGTAACATGGCCAACAAATAATTAGATACCCAATATTAAATTCAAAAAAAAAAAAAACAATTGAAAGAAAATGCCAAAACAAAAAGGGAAAATTATAACTTACAGGAAATGAGATCCCAACAGAATCACCGATAAGAGAAATACAGTTAAATGTTGTTTGGAGTGTGGGCAAAGAAGGATCTCAGAAAGATTTTCGCTAAGTCCAGTTCCTGCATCTTTTAGAAGCCATGTACTTGGTCTCACCATTTGTGTATGCGTTCAATTTTTGAACCCTCTCACTTGCAGCCTCACTCGGTCACCCTGATGGTCACGATGCCACATTGTAACCCCAGGCCCCAATACCGACCATAGCCTATTTGTCTTTTTGGGCTTTTTCTTTTGGGGAGCCTTTCTCAAAAGCACCCTTTTCTGGTTTCATTCTTTGGGCCTTGAAAATGGTCTGTATTTCGGTTTTTGTTGTTGGGCATGTGGGTCATTTGACTTCCCCTGATTGCTGGCTTTGGAAATTGATCTCCTAGTTCAGCCGAAGGATCCCTATTTTGCTAACCAGAAAGCTTAAGAAACAAATTGGGAAGAAATGTCTCTCGCTCTCTGTCTGCTACGAAGTATAAACTAGGGGGCTTCTCCTTTCCCCCATAATAACATGCTTCAATGGCGGTAATCAAATTAAGTTGGAGAAAGCATCGAAACAAAGTCCCAAATGAATGGCAAGAATGTCCATTCGTGAACTTCTTCGTTTCAGATACACCATCTTCGCTAACCCAACTCTCCTCTTCCTTTCATCCAAACCTAACCGATTTTCATCGCTATTTTATTCCACTGAGTCCAAAGCATTCACTTTTCCTCACACAACCCTTTCGACTCTCGATTCATGTCAAGATATAAAGAAACTGTTTCAAATCCAAGCTCACTTGATCACTTCAGGTCTCTTCCGCAACCCCTTTTGGCTAGAGAAAGTTTTGATGCATTCTTCAGAGTTCGGCAACATCGATTATACTGTTTCGATTTTCCGATGCATTGATAATCCTGGTACTTTTTGTGTTAATTCAGTAATCAAAGCTTACTCTTTGAGTTCTTTGCCCCATCAAGCTGTGGTTTTTTATTTTCAGATGCTGACTAATGGATGCTTTGCTCCAAATAGCTATACTTTTGTGCCACTTTTAAGCTCTTGTTCAAAAATAGGTTGTTCTAAATCTGCTCAAAAGTGTCACGTTCAGGCTGTTAAGTTTGGGGTAGTTAATAAGTTGCCGGTGCAAAACTCTTTGATTCATATGTATGGTTGTTGTGGGATTATTGAGTTTGCTATGAAAGTTTTGGTTGAAATGTCGCAAAGGGATACCGCTTCATGGAACTCTTTAATTGATGGATGTGTTAAAGCTTGGGATTTGAGTCTGGCGCACAAGCTGTTCGATAAAATGCACAAGAAAAATGTGATTTCTTGGAATATTATGATTAATGGGTATTTAAAAGCAGGGAATCCGGGATATGCATTGAAGTTGTTTAGACAAATGGTAAAAACGGGATTAGTTGGGAATGAGAAGACTACGGTTAGTGTGCTTAGTGCCTGTCGTAAGTCAGCTAGATTAAAGGAAGGAAGATCAGTTCATGGATATTTAATCAAGAATGGCTTGAAGTCAAATATAATAATTGATACAACGTTGGTTAATTTGTATTGTAACTGCCAGAAAGTAGGATTAGCTCGTAGGATTTTTGATAAGATCAAAAATAGGAATCTTGTTTGCTGGAATGCAATGATTTTGGGGCACTGCATTCATGGAAATCCAGATGATGGACTAAAATTATTCAGGGATATGGTGGATCAAAGTAAGGCTATTGGAGAAGTGGGCGTTTCTCCTGATGAAATTACTTTTGTTGGTGTTCTGTGTGCTTGTGCTCGTGCAGGATTGATATCCGAGGGCAGAAATTACTTCAGCCAAATGATCAACAAATTCAGTATTAAGCCGAACTTTGCTCATTTTTGGTGCATGGCTAATCTTTATGTTCGTGTTGAACTTTTTCAAGAGGCGGAGGAGATCCTAAGGCAAATGCCGGATGGTGACGAGGACATATCATCTGATTCTCTGCTTTGGGCTAATTTGCTCAGCTCATGTCGTTTTAGGGAAGGTGTGACTGTTGGGGAAAGAATTGCAACGTCTTTGATTGCAAAAGAGCCTAAAAACTTCTCATATTACCAGTTATTGTTGAATGTGTATGCTGTAGCAGGGCAGTGGGAGGATGTTGCCAGAGTAAGACAGATAATGAAGGAAAGGGGGATGGAAAGAGTTCCTGGGTGTAATCTTCTAGATTTAAAAGATATTGTTCACAATTTAAAAGTAAGTGAACAATGGAAGGAGAATGTGGACCAAAGGGATGCTAAGCTTGCTGAAAGCTAGTTTCCTACTACCTGAGAATATCCTTCTATACTGCCAGTTCAATGTTTTGTTCGGGATTTGTAAATTTTTTTTTTCTTACAATGGGTCTTGAAATAATTGTTGATTTTCCATTGATTACAACCAATCTCTCAATATCCAACTTTTTACCAAGTCCAACAGCCTCTCTTTTGCAAGTCTGCAAGACAGGAAAACCTTTTACGAGGTTCAACAGCTTCTCTTGCCAGTCTGCAAAATTACCCTTGACAAAACATTGAATGCCAAGACTATGTTGGATTTAAATAAATTACTGGAAAAAAAAAAAGGTTTAAGTTATGAATAATATAACAAACCTAATCGAATATTATTCCTTCAATTTTCATCCACCAATAAAAGAAATTACCATGAAAAGGAGGAAAAAAAATAAAAACATAATGAATTTTCGTTCCTTTTTCCTTTTATTTTCTTATTATCAAACAAGAGAAAATGGTGGGTACTTTCGCCCACTTAGAGTGCGTTTTTTATTTGCAAGGGCAATCGAGATGGATAGTAACACCTGGGTTAGGAAACAAGCTAAAGGAGAAACAACCAAACTCTCTGTGGCAAACAGAATTTAGACAACCATTCTCAAACATATCAGAATCCATGATTAAAAAACAGATACAGAGACAGATTACTTGATACAACAGACCGGTTTGGTGAAATTTTATGAACATAGACGTCATTTTAAGAGTTTAAAGAGCTCACAAAATATCCAAAAGTACAGATGGAATGTCAGAGCAATAAACCACATCTAATAGAAAGTTTGATACAATTAAACCACTTTAAGGCAGCATCCAAATAGCCGATACTTCATTCAAATGCCCACTGATTCTCGCGACGAACCTCTTCCTCCTCTTCAGGGGTGAAGTCATTCTTGATGTTAAAAGTCTTCCTGATCTCTTCTGGGGTCTTTCCCTTGATCATGTCGGCAACAGTTTCACAAGTAAGATCCAACAAACCCTTGATGTTCAGATAGTTTGCCGCCTGCGAAAATATATCACAAGATCACAGATAATTTTCAAATTTTATCAACAAAACCTAATAAAATCAGACATGATTATTATCAACTGCAAAAATTATTCCATAATTCTGCTATGCAACAAGCAGGCCTCACCGAAACAGTGATGTGACAAAAGGACAACTAGCTATAGACTCGAAGTTCTTATTGGCAATTGCAAATATATGCACAACCTCTAACACAATTATATTGAAGTATCAATCTTCATGCTTCTAATATGTGTTTCTTGCTTATTGTTACACAAGTCGTCAATAAAGAATCGAACTTCTTCATCTAATAAAAATCACAAATTCGCCTTCTACTTCTAAAATGAAATAAGACCATTAAACCAAAAGGGAATCAAACAAAAACATGGACTGACGATTCCAGGAGTTTTACGTATAAAAAGAAGTAGCACAACTTCGTGTGTATCCTTAGTAATATAAAATACGCTAGAATGGTAGTTTTCTTCAAATTAAGAAAACCCTAAGACTTGTTAGATGACGGTATATTCCAATTCACTAGCATTCAAAATCTAAACAGCAGCAAATCATCAAAAGCAAACAAATTGAAACCTAGTATAAGATGCCCAATCCTACCAAAACCTGCATCAGATTACAATTATTGTATGCCCAAAATCAACTCAGAATTCTAATTGTTTTTTCCCCCAAAACCCTAGCCTACTAAATAACAAAACATTAGCAAATATCTCAATAATCAAGAAACAGATGCGAAAAAAAAAAGCAGGGGAAACGATAGAGAAAAAGGGACTGACCAGAATGAGATCGAAGAGAGTGAGTTGATCGACCTTGACAAAGTCAGCGTCCCAACTCTTAAGTTCGTCATCGGCGGATCGACCGTCGGGCTTAGGAGCCTCGACGTGCTTTTTGCAGTACTCGATCACCTTCGCCAGGATCTTACTCGTAACATTGGGCAACGGTATTCCGTTATCAGCGCAATCGTCCTCGATCATGTGCTTTATCGTCTGTGATTCCAACGCCACCGCTTCGTCCACCTCGAACGATTCGCCATCCGAGCTCTTCAGAGTAATTTTCCTCCCTGACGACGACATCGTTTCCGCCATAGATTTCTCAAAAGAACCAAAAAAGAATCACCAAATCAGGATTTTTTTTTTCCCCCTTTTTGGGTGCAAGAAATAGACATCAAAGGTCGTCTATCTTGAGGGACTTTTATAGAGGATGGGTGGGGTGTTGCTCGGTTTCTTTATGGAGCGGTGCGAATGGAGACGTGGCGCTACGTGATTGTTTTATCGGACCATTCATTGTTGACACGTTTGGTGGGTAGCGAAAGTGATCCTTTGTTTCTTCTGTTTTGGGGTCAAATGAATTTCTTTAATAATTAGAAAGAATACTAAGCGGTTGTGTAAAATTTAATCTAATCTTGATTTATTAATCTCTTCATTCACTTCATACATTCACTTTAATCTGATACTAATTTTGAGAGTGCCCTTCATTTCTTTTGAAAAGAAAAATTAATTGAGGTAAATCCAACTTTTTAAACTAAGATTAAGTATAAGAAAAAGGTTTGTAATTTTTATTTGAAGTAAAAAATGAGTATTTTATTTAAATTTGAATAATTATGTTTTGTTTAAGAGCAAAGAGCAACTAAGAGTTTTATAATAACCAAAACTTGACACAACCACAGTGGAAGACAGTTTAAGATACTCTTGATAATTTTACATAATGAAAGAAAATCTAATATCCATTAAATTAGTAAAGGCTTTGTCAAAGGAATGAAACATTTAGAATTTGATTTAATGACCCTTTTTCAACCCAAAAAAAAAGAAAAAAAGAAGAAGAAGAAGAAGAAGATTGATTCTCGTTTAACTGCACTTTTTGCAGTTAATTCGTGCTTTTATCTCTAAAAGAAACTACACAAATACACAGGAAGTGAATCCAAAACAACTATGCTATTGATAATTAGTGTCTGATACAACAACATGTGCTCAATCTCGAAAAACAATAATAATACTAATAATAATTGCACTAATTTACATATCTGTAGATTCACACGCAAGGAAGCAATCTTTTAGTAAAGTTTCAATTTGATAATGGCAACCAGAATTACCTTCTGTAGTCGGCTTTATATTTATTATACAATACCTTCCAGGAAAATAAGCCTTTTCAGTACTTTCATTTATGATTCCATAAATTGTGATGGTGGAGGGCTTGTTTTAGTCTTCTCTGTACCTGCAACTTCACCATGAATCGCCAAGATTACGACATGAAGAAACCGGACCCAAAAAGAAAAACACAAGCATCGTGTAAGAAATCGTCTAATACATGTTCTTATTTTAAGGTCATTCGATGCCAAACAATTAAGAATTTAGAAGATATATGAGATTTCAACTAGGTTGTGAGGCTGTTGGCATTTATAGGACATACCATAAACCCCACGCATCTCTACTTCTCGCCATTCTTGAACAAGGGCACAACAGCAGCACATCAAATGAGAGAGGAAATCATCAATAAATCCACCCTGCCAGAGGAACAAAAGAGTAAAATTTTAAGGAACTGGATTCCAAGTAAGATCAAAACTTAAGGTGAAGTGTGAACAACTAATTGTAGATCTTACGTCCAAGACTAAGCTTTCTGTTGACGAAACGAATGTTTGTAGAAAGTAATTATAATTGAATCACACAGAGGTATTTATGTGGCCAAGAAGATACATAGATGACAGACAAATGACCAAGGATCATCCAGTGTTACTTGTTAGCATGTTACAAAAATTATGGATACAACTAGGCGTGTTAATTAAGTTCAGACAGTTCTAAGCCATACATTGATGATGGCTATGATTCGTAGTATACAACATTTGGCATACTCACAGATATATAATGTATGATAAGAAACGAGGCCAAAATAACAGCACCCATACCATATTCTTCCATGGAACATAATCATAGCAGAAAACTTATGATTCTGGGTTTTATATTTTCACGAAGTAGATTACTCTTTTATTGGCAGAGAAAATACCGTAATGTTTAACGCCTTTCGAAGTTTCCTTCTAACACAGCAAGTGTAGCAACAACATGACAATATCAAAGAATACGCCATTAATTCATTGCATGCTTCTGCAGAAGCTGCAGAAAATTGTAGTGTTAGCTTCAAAATAATATCAAAACCAAAAACAGAATTTTAAAGGTGTTGCGGTTGATATAAGGCGTTCAAGTAGTGAGCCTACAAGGGAGAAGGTAATTTCTTTCCTACGGAAAGCTGAATTCTCATAATTACTCATGCTTGGGTGCTAAGCAAATATAGACACAAAGATGCATGCATATTTTAGTAAAAATACATAATCACCATGGATTAAATTCTTGCACAAATGAAAATAAAGGAATCTACAAATATGAAGATCAGACAGATTATCACCCACGCTACTATGAAATAATTAATTAATTAAAATATAATTCAGAAGTATTTACACATATGCCTGTTCGTTGCAACAGTAGCGATCTTTGAAAATGTACCACAAGGATAGAAGAATGTCTTTATACCTGCAATAAGAAAAGGTGGCTTAGGAGACCAGATGAACAAAAGAAAAACAGGAAGGTAATTTCCACCGATATCTGTCCTGGAAATCTTACAAAAGATTTCCTCTTGTCCATCCAGAAAAGGAAAAGATACAAAAATCAAAATGTTTTTTAGAAATGATGTTTCCATTCCCTTTATTGGAGCTAAGCGATCTCAAATTATAAGTTGTAACTTCTATCATGTCAGACAGAAGAGAAGGCAGACATTTAATACAATACCAGGGCAGTAATAACATAAAAAAGACATACACAGATATGGTTCTGAGCAACAACCAAGCAAATCAGCATGCCATTCTTCATACCGATGTGAACCTCTATCAGACAGCAGATCATGTCCTGATGAAACTGAAGATGTGTTTCTGAAAATGTACAGCATAAAACTTTTAGAAACAAACCTTGAGTACATAAAATGTATAAACTGTGAGTGAAAGCTTGAGGACTCGAGGCAACAAAAGTGAAACTCAAATGCCAAATTCCTTGATCAATGTATCAGCAACTAAATCTTGCATTACAAGCACAAAAATATCGCCTTATCCCCCAACTGTTAATTTTATCACATGGTTACTGAGGATGTTGCTACATCATAAGTTTTCTATATATAACCATGATTGCCTTTTGACAATGTCAAATTCAAAATGAAAATAAAAACAACCTTGAAGTTGCGCGAGAATTAGGCTTCTTAGGAGAGCTTTCATCATTCGAATGACCTTTCTCGCTGCTGGCATCTGAGTAATTACGCTCTACTTGCTTAGAACCTTTCATAGATGAACTCTTATCTGGACTAGAAGTTGCAGCAGCAGCTTCTGTTACGTCAAGCAAATGCTGGATTACTTCACACTCGTTCACATCATAATTAGCTTGTGATCGTTGTAGTTCCAACTTAAGCTTTTCATTTTCCTTTTGCAGCGCTTCATTAAAACACAAGTTTGGGTATGAGCAAGAAAGAGTTTTTTTCAAAATCATGGCATCATTTTTTGAGGGTTCTGGTTTCATTATGACATCTTGCACTCTTCTGTCCTCTTCATCCAATGTGTACTCATGTTGATCTCTCTCGATAACTTCTAGTCTCTCCTGCAGATTTGGGAGAACTGAAAAAATTAGTCAAGCAGGCAAAGCAGTAAATATGAAATCGATCCTACCAAAAGCAATTTTAATTACTTCAACTATCCCATTGGTTTTATTTGTTGTCCACAAGTTCCTAGAAAAAAGCAACGTATTTCAATCTTCCCAAACATGCTGTACTCAGTAACTTAGATTTCCATACAATGCAGGGGAAGATAGAAGATAAGTGTTTGAAGGAATCTTCATAAACTAGAAATGCATTAATAGGAAGGAAAATCATTCCAAAACCCACTCTGGAAAGGTAAAACATTCAAATAAATATGACAATTGACAAAAACTAACTACTCATAGCACTTTATTGAAGCTAATCAAGCCATCATGCAACAAACTGCAAATGAAAGTACATTTTTTTTTAAAATATACTAACATATAAAGATACATAAAGGCATGCCCGTTCCGGCCCATTTCCTAGAATGTCAGAATAAAATGGCATTCATATCACTCTAATTTTTATCAATAGTAGCACTAACAGCCAAAAACTAGAGATTAAAGTCCAAGTCTCTTTAATGGTTGGCTAATGTAATAAGAAATGAAAGATAATCCTTCATTTACAATAGCCAATTGAAAGAAAGATAACTAAGGGGAGAAAAGAGCATCAACCGCTAAAGGGAGATCCATTAGAAGACACTTAACAAAGTTTTCAGCAATAATTTTAATGCAATCAAAACAGATGACAAGCATGAAGCTTACCATCTTCGTTTTTCAAGTACCAATTGCAAACCCAGATATCATTTTAAAATTCTTTTTGAGAATCATGCAAATAAGGAAAAACAAAATTAAGCGGAAAAAATATTAAAACAGTTGCAAGAATAGTCGATACCCTGACTCGAGCATTATCCACCAGAGTGATAAGAGGAACAATCTTCAAATACCGGTCGATTTCATTCTGGGCCTTCCTAAACTGATAAACAATGTTCCATCCCATGGCCAGAACATATAGATAGCTCCTATCTTGACAACTATTCACCAAAATGTAAGACCTCCTCAATGCATCCTCAAGCTGTTCCAACGGCTCCCTCGTCTCGGGATACCTTTTAAGCTCCGAGATCTTGAGCTGCTCTAACAAGTTCCCGATCAACTTCAGATGCTGTGCGAATTGCCTGCAACTCTTCTTATGCATTCGCGCTGTGCTTGCAGCTTTAACTATCATAGCTATTAAACGCACAGCATCAAAGCCCGCCAGCTGGGCTATATTTGCAATTTCTCCAAAATGTTCCCACGAAGATGCCATCTTTTCCACTCAATTAAACCTAAAGCCTGCTTTTTTAATATGAACTTTTATTAGATTACACCATAATCCATTTTTACTACATCAATCAAACAATTTGACCAAATTTTATCATACCAAAGCCAAAATTGAACTTAACGAACAGCAATATAATACAAAAAATGAAAGAAGCTTGATGGGGTGATTTTAGCTCGGTTTCACCTCTTCTAAGCTAGAAGCTTCACCATAACAAGAGCTTTGATGTTTCTGTTTGGCTTCTACACTTGCATTGCTCAACAAAAGCCAGACCTGATTTTCTTAAGGAATCGAAGATACGTAGCTGAAACTTGAGAAGAAATAGAATCTGTAGTTTCAAGCAGGATCAAAAGCTCCTTCCCAGGATCTATCCAGAAATTCCGTAATCACTCGAGATCTTCCATTTTTAAGTGCTAAAAACAGCGTAGTATCCGTTTCAGCTGCTCAAATATGTGTATATATGTATGTATGTATATAAAATCAGCTTGTAACTAGAACATTGTCCATCAAGCTTCTTCATTAACTTTGTCGAGTAAAACAAAAAAAAATGGAGAAATGAGAAACAATTCAACCCTCAAGAAGAAAAAAGAGAGATAAAAAAAAAAAAAAAAAGATAAAATGAGAAAAGGAAAACCGCGAATGATAGCAGGACACTCACCTATTTTCTCTTATTTCTATGCTTATGAGTGATTCTTCTTTCTTTTATACTTTTGATCTCAATCTTGAAGAAAAAGGAACGTCAGAGTTTCAAGAGAAGAGCACTGATTTCAGAAATTAACAGGCATTGCTTTGCGCAAAAACGGAAAACTTCTACGCTTCTCTTCTTCTTCTTCTTTCTCGAAAAACAGAGCTCAAAAAAGAAATAGTTTCTCTATCTTTCGATCTTTAATGGCTTACAGCTACGGTGTTGTTTGTTTGTTTGTGTCCGCTGTCTGGTGCTGGGTGCTGGGTGCTGAGACTCGCATCACCATGCCAAAGCAAGAAGTGAGTTTTGCTCCTTTGCGGTGGACAGGTGGTGGTAAAATTTTCAAGTGCGCAAATGTCCTCGCTTGTTTGCCTTTATTTACGAAAATGCCAGCCCTTTTCACGGAGGGTAAATGGCACACTGAGATGAAGTTGTTGGGGTTGACTAATGATTCTCTCTCTCTCTCCCTCACGTGTTAAAATAATTAAAGGGCAGAGGCACCCATCCAGCTGGCATCAAGGGACCGCTGGCCCTAGCTTTTGGTTCATCGAAACACGTTCATTAGGCTTAATTTGTAACTTCTCCTTAACAACAGCCGCCCTACCACAATTAAGACATATCAACCTTTTTCTCCCCAAATATACACCAGATTAATTAACTAATTAATAATTTAATTTTGGTCCCTCGTAAACATGATTGAATGGTTTATTGGTAAAGAAAACTTACTTTTATTTGATTCAAAGGTACAACATCATTTTTTTTTTCTTCCGATTAAGGAGGGTTCGTTTAATTTATCTCATATTTAAATATATTAGTTAAATTTTATTTATTTATCATTTTAGATATTTCTTTTAAATTTAATATATTTTAAAATAATTTTTTTAAAAAAATTGATGTATTATTGCAATTGATATATATAATATTAATCGATTACTAAATATTAGTATCTTAATTGACATTTTCTTTGAAGTTTAAAATAATAATGTTCATCAACTTTAACAACGGTGCCCTTGCTTGCTTGCTTTGCTTACAAGTTAAAACCTACTATGCTTTGCCAATTTCAAAGTTTATAAGAAAATTGTCGCCGAAAAGGTTTTATGGTATCATAAATCGAGGCTTGATTCAAGCGTGGAAAAAACCATCATGTCTTTAAACTAAACCTTTTTTTTCCATTTAATAAGGTGGATTAAGCATGCACAAATAACATCAATTATCATTTTAATCATAAATTTTGTTTGAATTTATTTTTTTCAAATCGTTTCAAGTAATGAATTTTTTTTCTTATATTTATCTAATACATTTAAAATTTTAATATTGAAAATATTTTTAAAAATTCAAATCGTCGTTGACAAGGAAAAAACACTGCTTTTGGCACCAATTACTATAACGTTTGTTTTGGGATTTACTTTTACCTTTTACCTTTTTTTTTTTTTCACGATTGTCTCTGGTTATCAAAGATGGTAAAATTTCTCTTTATTCGGTTCATTATTTATTAGGTAGTGAAGTTTGTTGAAATTGAGTTGGTAGTTATTATTAATTAGCAGCAGTAGTGTTTTCTAATTTTAATGGTTGTTAAAGCGGTTTTAATTCTTTTGAATTTTTTTTAGTATTTATATTATTATTTGACATAGAATTATAACATATAATTCATACCCAATAACAGAATTTTTAGTTGGCAAGTGGAGGAGGAGAGTGGAAACAAAAAAAAAAAAAAGGCTAACAGTGTAATTGGAGAGGGAGTATTATAATTAAGAAAGACTAACTAAAAAGTGAAAATTAACAGGGAAGGAAGGAAAACACACATTCTGGTTGAACGTCCCATCTCTATCTCTGGCATGCCATGTGGACCCATTAATGGTACGACCAAGACAGTGCCTCACATGCATTCCATTACACGTGTCCTCCATTTTTTTTCTTTCCCCATCTATTAGTCGCTCTCCGTCTCCTCCACGCGCCCTTCGCTTTCTTTTTCTTTGATGTCTGCATTTCTTGTTTAAACACTCTTGAGCCAAAAGGTAATTGGACGTAAATGCGTACAAATATTTTGGTTTAATAAAAAAAAAAAGGATAAAATTAAATATTTTTATATAAACAATTGATTTTTAGTTTAGAGCATGCAAATTATTTACTTAACTGCATCTTTTAAATAAAATATGATTTAATAAAATAATTTATTTAAATTTTAAAATAATTTAAATTTAATAAATTAAATCTAAAATAATTATCTAAAGCACAAAATTAATTTTAAAATTTTTATATTCAAATTAATCGAAATCTAAATTCACGCAACTTGCTCAATCGACAAAACTAGGCACATGCTCTATTCAAGGTCATCATTGTCTGTTACTGGCAGGAAAACTGAAAGGGGAGAAGAGATAATAGAATTAGAAACGATGAAGTTGCTTTCAATTTCTGTCCATAAATTTAAGATGATAAAAATAAAAAGAAAAGGCAGCATGAATTTGATGGGCACCGAATTTTGGCCGAATCAACACTACATGAACATGGGAGAACGTATTTGAAAGCTAAGGCGTGGGAGATGAGAATGTTAGGCGGTGGAAACGCAACTAACAATCCTCCTCCCCACAATTAAACATTTTAAAGCTTTTTTTTTTTTCTTTTTTTAATGTAAAGAATGCATAAAAATGGAAGTGTCTATTTTCGAGATGTGATCGGTCCTATTATTATCGCTTTTTTCTTACTTTACTAAATGTAATCTATTAATTTGTGCCTTTTCTTTAATACAGTATATCTGTCTTTTTCTGAGTAATTAACGTAACATTAATCATCGGATTCAAGGAATATATCAAAGCCAAAGCAGTTGTTCAGGTGTAACTTAATTTGCAATAAAATTTTTCTCTGTTTCTTTTTTTTTTTTTTTTCAAATAGTTGGTCGTCGACTCGCCGTTGCATAAAAATATCTACAAGCACTTGAGATCAAATAATTTATCATAGATATTTATTTATATTAATATAAAATTATTTTAATTTTAAAAATTTTTATATAATTTATATTTATTTATTTTAATTGTTATATTTCTTATTTTATTTATATAAATTATGTAAGTAAAATTTTAAATAAATTAAAAATATTTAACGATTATTTTGATTTAAAGAATTATTAAATATATAAAAAGTGATTTTTTTATCAAAATAATATAGATGTTATATCGATTCGAAACTTTAAGCAAATGACGAGTGTAATTATATCATTGAATCTATCAATTAATTTGCTACGATAATCAATAATATATGAAGTTATAAAAAATTTCCTACACTAATTAATTTTATATTAATATAAATTAATCATCATAAATGAATGTATTTATTCCATCTCGTGATCGAACATGTTAGGATATGATTAGAATGGGTTAAATTAACCGATTACTTAAGCCATTAAAATTGTCGATTAAGATAGATTCATAGTTTTACATGTGTATATTCCTTTGATTCTCTTGTCTGAAAGTTTAATTGTAAACGAAGAATATTTGCTACATGTGCTTCAGAGAGGAGCTAAAGTAATCTAATCACATGGTTATCATTAGCCCAAACAGCCATTTTCTGCAGTAGGTCAGTTGGAATATGCAGGTGTTTTTTATTCAGAGAAAAGGCTTAGAGAGTTTTGATTTTTATTCAGAGAAAAGGCTTAGAGGCAGGATTTTTAACTGACCTGTCTCGTTTTCTTGTACCGTTC
>JBBYHL010047098.1:0-101497 GCA_038381835.1 Adansonia madagascariensis | reverse complement strand
TTGGTCCAAAAACCTTGTGTGTATCGATACAATGAACATTGTATTGATACAATGATCAATGTATCGATACTATGAACTATTGTATCGATACTATAAACCGCTATATCGATACATATTGATATGTATCGATACATTCCTTTATAGAATGCATGTTTTGGCCCTGGCATGGTCTAGTATCGATACATGAGGTCCTGTATCGATACAGAGGCTTATGTATCGATACATCTACAAGTTGTATCGATACAAATGGGGACATTTCAAATTTTTGGCACGTTGGAACATTATATCGATACATGAGAACCATGTAGTGATACATTCAAGTAAAATTATGAATTTTCTCCTATTTTTTGTCCCCGAATACCTTGGACTATGTCATTTGATGCCACATCTTCGCATTTACCTCTGATATGATCCCTAGGCCTTCTTGACATCCTTAAAATTGTCGCCCGACGTTCATCATCGCCTATTACGTCCATGCTCTAGATTATTAAAAATTAGCCCGGACAAAACAAGGTGTCTACAGATTCTATGGAAAGTGTTTGAAAAGGAAACTTTTCTTGCAAACCAATATGTCAATATCATGTACCGTAATGAGGAAAATATGTTTATGATGCCCAATAATAAAGAGAATGGATATAATTATGAGAATCCATGTTCGTCTATTTTGGCAGATGATTTATGATTCTAAGGAAAATAGTGGGAAAAAAAGCTTTTCTTCTTAAACCAAAGCATCAATAACTGGTATCCCAATTAGGAGAATATATTTATGATGCACAATTAAGAAAAGAGGGATATAGTTACAAGAATCCATGTTCGTATCTTTTGGCGGACGAACTATGGTTTTGAGGAAAATGGTGGAAAGAAAAGCTTTCCTTGTTAAACCAAAGCAACAATATCATATATACCAAAGATGAGAATGTGCTTATGATGCCTAATTATGAAAAAAATAGGTATAATTATAAAAATCCATGTTCATCACTTTTGGTAGATAAACTTTGATTCTACAAAAAATGTTAAAAAGAAAAGTTTTTTCTTGCAAAACCAAAGCATCAATATCATGTATCCCAATAACGAGAATGTGCTTATGATGCCCAATTATGAAGAAAATGGATATAATTACAATAGTCCATGTTCATTTATTTTGGTAGATGATATATGATTCTAAGGAAAATGGTGGAAAGAAAAGCTTTTCTTCTTAAACCAAAGCATTAATATCTTGTATCCTAACAAGGAGAATGTGTTTATGATGCTCAATCAAGAAAATAGTTGATATAATTACAAGAATCCATGTTTATCTCTTTTGGTAGATGAACAATGATTCTAAGGAAAATGTTGAAAAAAAAGCTTTTCTTGTTAAACCAAAGCACCAATATCATATATCTTAAAGATGATAATGTGTTTATCGTGCCCAATCACAAAACAAATAGCTATAATTATGAAAATCCATGTTCATCTCTTTTTGGAGACAAACTTTGATTCCACAAAAAATGTTGAAAAGAAAACATTTTCTTCTTAAACCAAAGCATCAATATCATGTATCCCAATGGCGAGAATGTGTTTATAATGCCCAACCAAGAAAAGAATGGACATAAGAATAAAAATCCACGTTCGTCTTTTTTGGCAAATAAACTTTGATTCCAGAAAATTTGTTGGAAGGAAAATTTTTTCTTGTTAAACTGAGGCATCAATATCATGTATCCTAATAAGGACAATGTGTTTACGATGCCTACAAATGAAAAGAATGGATACAAATACAAAAATCTATATTCATCACTTTTGGTGGATGAGCCTTGGTTTTACGAAAAGCGGGGCAAAGAGAAGTTGTTCTTGTTAAACCAAAGCATCAATACCATGTATCTCAACGAGGAAAATGTGTTTATGATGCCTCATCAATAAAAGAATTGATATAGTTATGAAAATCCATGTTCATCTCTTTTGATAGATGAACTTTAATTCCACAAAAAATGATGAAGAAAAAGCTTTTATTATGAAACTAAAGCATCAATATCATGTATCCCAATGTGACGAATTGTTTATGTTGCCTAATCTAGAAAATAATGGATATAATTACAAGAATCCATGTTTGTCTCTTTTGGTAGATGAATAATGATTCTAAGTAAAAAGGTAGAAAAAAATTTTTCTTTTTTGACCAAAGCATCAATATCTTGTATCCCAATGTGGAGAATGTTTTTATGATGCCCAATCAATAAAAAAATGGATACAATAATGAAAATCCATGTTTATCTCTTTTAATGGACGAATTTGGTTCCACGGAAAAATGGTGGAAAGAAAGGCTATTCTCATTAAACCAAAGCATTAATATCGTATATCGCAATAGGAAGAATGTGTTTATGATGCATAATCACAAAAAAAATGGATATAATTATGAAAATCCAAGTTCATCTTTTTCGATGGATAAAATACAAGATGCCTAATCATGAAAAGAATGGATATAGTTACGAAAATCCATGTTCCTCTCTTTTGGTGGATAAGCTTCGATTCTAAGGTGGTGGAAAGAAAAGCTTTTCATGTTAAACAAAAGCTTATCATGTACCCCAATGAGGAGAATGTGTTTATGATGTCCAATCATAGAAAGAATTGATACAATTAAGAAAATCCATGCACATTTTTTAGCTGACGAACTTTGATTCTATGGAAAGTGTTTCAAAGGGAAGCTTTTCTTGCAAACCAAAGCATCAATATCATGTACCCTAATGAGGAGAATGAGTTTATGATGCCCAATAATGAAGAGAATGGATATAATTATGAGAATCCATGTTCATCTATGTTTCTAGATGATCTATGATTCTAAGGAAAATGGTGGGAAGAAAAGCTTTTCTTCTTAAACCAAAGCATCAATATCTTTTATCCTAATGAGAAGAATGTCTTTATGATGCACAATCAAGAAAAGAAGGATATAGTTACAAGAATCCATGTTCATATCTTTTGGCGAATGAACTATGGTTTTGAAGAAAATGGCAAAAAGAAATGCTTTTCTTGTTAAACTAAAGCACAATATCATATATCCCAAAGATGAGAATGTGCTTATGAAGCCCTATCATGAAAAAAATAGGCATAATTATGAAAATCCATGTTCGTCTCTTTTGGCGGATAAACTTTGATTCTACAAAAATGTTGAAAAGAAAAGTTTTTCTTGCGAAACCAAAGCATCAATATCATGTATCCCAATTACAAGAATGTGTTTATAATGCCCAACTAGGAAAAGAATGGATATAATAATAAAAATCCATGTTCATCTCTTTCGACACATGAACTTTGATTCAGCAAAAATTATTGGAAGGAAAATTTTTTCTTGCAAAATCGAGGCATCAATATCATGTATTCCAATGAGAATGTTTGTACGGTGCCCACTCATGGAAATAGTGGATATAAGTGGAAAAATCTATATTCATCACTTTTGGAAAATAAGCCTTGATTTTACGACAAGTGGGGGAAAGAAAAGCCGTTCTTGCTAAACCAAAGCATCAATACCATGTACCTTTATGATGACCTATCACTAAAAGAATGGATTTAATTATGAAAATCCATGTTTGTCACTTTTGATAGATAAACTTTGATTTCACAGAAAATGATGGAAAGAAAAGCTTTTGTTGTGAAACCAAAGCATCAATATCGTATATCCTAATGTGTAGAATGTTTATGTTGCCTAATCTAGAAAGGAATGGATATAATTACAAGAATCCATGTTCATTTCTTTTGGCAGACTAACAATAATTCTAATTAAAAAGGTGGAAAGAAAAGCTTTTTCTTCTTAAACCAAAGCATCAATATCTTGTATCCTAGTATGGAGAACGTTTTTTTAATGCCCAATCTATAAAAGAATGGATATATTTACAAAAATTAATGTTAGTCTCTTTTAGCAAACAAACTTTGGTTCCATAGAAAATGGTGGAAGGAAAAACTTTTTTGTGAAACCAAAGCATCAATATCATGTATCCTTATGAGGACAATGTGTTTGTGATGCCCCATTATAAAAAGATTGGATATAGTTACAAAAATCCATGTTAATCCCTTTTGGCAGACAAACTTCGATTCTACAAAAATGATGAAGAAAAAACTTTTCTTGTTAAAGCAAAAGATGAATATCATGTATTGCAATGATAAGAATATGCCTTTGATGCCCAATCATGAAAAGAGTTGATGTAATTATGAAAATCCATGTTCGTCCCCTTCGGTGAATGAACCTTGATTCTACAAAAAATGGTGGAAAGAAAAGCTTTTCTTACTAATCCAAGGATTAATATAACTTATCCCAATGATGGATGAAATGAATGGATATAATTACAAGAATCCATGTTCGTCTATTTTGGAAGTCAATCTATGATTCTAAGGAACATGGTGGAAAGAAAAATTTTTCTTTTTAAACCAAAGCAACAATATCTAGTATCCCAATGAAGAGAATGTGTTTATGATAGCCAATCAAGAAAAAAATAGATATAATTACAAGACTCCATGTTTGTCTCTTTTAACAGATGAACTATGATTCTAAGGAAAATAATGGAAAGAAAAGCATTTCTTATCAAGCCAAAGCATCAATGTCATGCATTCCAATGAGGAGAATGTGTTTATGATGCCCAATCATGGAAAGAATTGATATAATTAGGAAAATCCATGTACATTTTTTTGGGTGACGAACTTTGATTCTATGGAAAGTGTTTGAAAGGGAAGCTTTTCTTGCAAACGAAAGCGTCAATATCATGTACCATAATGAGGAGAATATGTTTATGATGTCCAATAATAGAGAGAATGGATATAATTACGATAATCCATGTTCATCTATTTTGGTAGATGATCTATGATTCTAAGGAAAATGGTTGAAGAAAAGCTTTTCTTTTTAAACCAAAGCATCAATATCTTGTATCCCAATAAGGGGAATGTGTTTATAATGCATAATCAAGAAAAGAAGGATGTAGTTACAAGAATCCATGTTCGTAACTTTTGGCAGGTGAACTATGGTTTTGAGGAAAATGGTGAAAAGAAATGCTTTCCTTGTTAAACCAAAGCACCAATATCATATATTCCAAAGATAGGAATGTGCTTATGATGCCCTATCATGAAAAAAAAATAGGTATAATTATGAAAATCCTTGTTCGTCTCTTTTGGTAGATAAACTTTGATTCTACAAAAAATGTTGAAAAGAAAAGCTTTTCTTGCAAAACCAAAGCATCAATATCATGTATCCCAATGACGAGAATGTGTTGATAATACCTAAGGAAGAAAAGAATGGATATAATAATAAAAATCCATGTTCATCTCTTTCGGTAGATGAATTTTATTTCAGCAAAAATTGTTGGAAGGAAAATTTTCTCTTGTGAAACTAAGGCATCAATATTATGTATCCCAATAAATGCCCACTCATGGAAAGAGTGGATATAAATACAAAAATCTATCATCACTTTTGGCAGATGACCTTGATTTTACGAAAAGGGGGGAAAGAAAAACTGTTCTTGTTAAACCAAAGCATTAATACCATGTACCTCAATGAAGAGAATGCATTTATGATGCCCCATCAAGAAAAAATGGATTTAATTATGAAAATCCATGTTTGTCACTTTTGACAAATAAACTTTGATTCCACAGAAAATGATGGAAAAAAAGCTTTTGTTGTGAAACCAAAGCATCAATATCATGTATCCCAATATGTAGAATGTTTATGTTGCCTAATCCAGAAAGGAATGGATATAATTACAAGAATCCGTGTTCATTTCTTTTGGCAGACTAACAATGAATCTTCTTCTTAAACCAAAGCATCAAATCTTGTGTCCTAATATGGAGAATGTTTTTTTGATGCCCAATCTATAAAAGAATGGATATATTTCCAAAAATTAATATCCATCTCTTTTAGCAAACGAGCTTTGATTCTATAGAAAATGGTGGAAGGAAAAACTTTGCTTATGAAACTAAAGCATCAATATCATGTATCCTTATGGGGAGAATGTTTGTGATGCCCAATCTTGAAAATAGTGGATATAGTTACAAAAATCCATGTTAATCCCTTTTAGTAGACAAACTTTGATTCTACAAAAATGATGGAAAAAAAATTCTTGTTAAAGAAAAGGATGAATATCATGAATTGCAATGATAAGAATATGCCTTTGATGCCCAATCATGAAAAGAGTGGATATAATTATGAAAATCCATGTTCATCCCCTTCGGCGATTGACTTTGATTCTACAAAAAATGGTGGAAAGAAAAGCTTTTCTTACTAAACCAAAGCATCAGTATCATGCATCCCAATGATGGATGAAGAGAATGGATATAATTACAAGAACCCATGTCTGTTTATTTTGGCAGTCGATCTATGAGTCTAAAGAAAATGGTGAAAAGAAAAACTTCTCTTTTTAAACCAAAGCAGCAATATCTTGTACCCTAATGAGAAGAACGTGTTTATGATAGCCAATCAAGAAAAGAATGGATATAATTACAAAAATCCATGTTCATCTCTTTTAACAGATGAACTATGATTCTAAGGAAAATAATGGAAAGAAAAGTATTTCTTATTAAGCCAAAGCATCAATGTCATGCATTCCAATGAGGAGAATGTGTTTATGATACCTAATCATGGAAAGAATTGATATAATTAGGAAAATCCATGTACATTTTTTTGGGTGACAAACTTTGATTCTATGGAAAGTGTTTGAAAGGGAAGGTTTTCTTGCAAACAAAAGAGTCAATATCATGTACCATAATAAGTAGAATGTGTTTATGATGCCAAATAATAAGGAGAATGGATATAATTACGAGAATCCATGTTCATCTATTTTGGTAGATGATCTATGATTTAAAGAAAAATGGTGGGAAGAAAAGTGTTTCTTCTTAAACCAAAGCGTCAATATCTCGTATCCCAATGAGAGAATGTGTTTATGATGCACAATCAAGAAAATATATTGTTATAAGAATCCATGCTCGTATCTTTTGGCAGATGAACTATGGTTTTAGGGAAAAGGTGGAGAGAAATGCTTTCCTTGTTAAACCAAAGGCCAATATTATATATCCCAAAGATGAGAATGTGCTTATGATGTCCTATCATGAAAAAAATAAGTATAATTATGAAAATCCATGTTTGTCTCTTTTGGTAGATAAACTTTTATTCTACAAAAAAATGTTGAAAAGAAAAGCTTTTCTTGCGAAACCAAAGTATCAATATCATGTATCCTAATGACGAGAATGTGTTTATAATACCCAACCAAGAAAAGAAGGGATATAATAATAAAAATCCATGTTCATCTCTTTCAGTAGATGAACTTTGATTCAACAAAAATTATTGGAAGGAAAATTTTTTCTTGCAAAATCAATGTATCAATATCATGTATCCCAATGAGAATGTGTGTATGATGCCCACTCATGGAAAGAGTGGATATAAATAAAAAAATCTATATTCATCACTTTTGGCAAACGAGCCTTGATTATATGAAAAGTGGGGGAAAGAAAAGTTGTTCTTGTTAAACTAAAGCATTAATACCATGTACCTTAATGAGGAGAATGTGTTTATCATGCCCCATCAAGAAAAGAATGGATGTAATTATGAAAATCAATGTTCGTCATTTTTTATAGAAAAACATTGATTCCACAAAAAATGATGGAAAAAAAAGCTTTTTTTGTGAAACCAAACCATCGATATCGTGTATCCCAATATGTAGAATATTTATGTTGCCCAATCCAGAAAGGAATGGATATAATTACAAGAATCCATGTTTGTTTCTTTTGGTAGACTAACAATGATTCTAAGTAAAAAGGTGGAAAAAAAAAGCTTTTTCTTTTTAAACCAAAACATTAATATCTTGTATCCCAATGCGGAGAATGTTTTCTTGATGCCCAATCTATAAAAGAATGGATATAATTACAAAAATTAATGTCCATTTCTTTTAGCAAATGAACTTTGATTCTACAGAAAATGGTGGAAAGAAAACCTTTTCTTTTGAAACAAAAGCATCAGTATCATGTATCCTTTTGAGGAGAATGTGTTTGTGATGCCCAATTATGAAAAGAATGGATATAGTTACAAAAATCCATGTTAATCTTTTTTGGCAAACAAACTTTGATTCTACAAAAAATGATGGAAAAAAAGCTTTTCTTCCTAAAGCAAAGGATGAATATCATGTATTGCAATAATAAGAATATGCCTTTGATGCCCAATCATGAAAAAAGTGGATATAATTATGAAAATCCATGTTCATACCCTTCGGTGAATGAACTTTGATTCTACAAAAAATGGTGGAAAGAAAAGCTTTTCTTACTAAACCAAAGCATCAATATCATGCATCCCAATGATGGATGAAGAGAATGGATATAATGACAAGAACCCATGTTCATCTAGTTTGGTAGTCAATCTATGATTCTAAAAAAAATGGTGGAAAGAAAAGCTTTCCTTTTTAAACCAAAGCAGCACTATCTTATATCCTAATGAGGAGAATGTGTTTATGATAACCAATCAAGAAAAGAATGGATATAATTACAAAAATCCATGTTTGTCTCTTTTGACCGATGAACAATGATTCTAAGGAAAATAATGGAAAGAAAAGCATTTCTTATTAAACCAAAGCATTAATGTCATGCATCCTAATGAGGTAAATGTGTTATTGGTCGTGAAAGAAATGGATATAATTACGAAAATCCATTTCATCTTTTTTGGCAAATGAGCTTTGATTTTATGAAAAATGGTCAAAAATAAAGCATTTCTTGTTAAAACAAAGCATCAATATCATGTATACCAATAAGAATAATGTGTTTATGATGTCTAATCATGAAAAGAATGAGTATAATTATAAAATTCCATGTTCTTCTATTTTGGCAGATGAACTTTGGTTCTATAGCAAATGTTGAAAAGAAAAGCCTTTTTTGTGAAACCAAAGCATCAACATGTATCCCAATGAGGAGAATGTATGTATAAAGCTCAATAAAGAAAAGAATTGATACAATTTTAAGAATCCATGCTCATTTACTTTGGTAGACGAACTACGAATCTAAGGAAAAAGGTAGAAAGAAAAGCTTTTCTTTTAAAACAAAAGCATCAATATCTTGCATCCCAATGAAGAGAATGTTTTTTTTTATGCCCAATCAAGAAAAGAATGGATACAATTATGAGAATCCATGTTCATCTCCCTTGGCAGATGAACTTTGATCTACAAAAAATGGTGGAAAAAAAGCTTTTCTTGCTAAACCAAGGCATTAATATCATGCATCCCAATGATGCATGAAGAGAATGGATATAATTACGAGAATCCATGTTCATCTGTTTCGACAGACGATCTACGATTCTAAAAAATAGTGGAAAAAAAAGCTTTTCTTCTTAAACTAAAGTACCAATATCTTGTATACCAATGAGGAGAATGTGATTATGATGCCCAATCAAGAAAAGAATGATATAATCACAAGAATCCATGTTAGTCTCTTTTGATGGATGAATTGTGATTTTAAGGAAAATGATAGAAAGAAAAGCATTTCTTATTAAACCAAAGCATCAATATCATGCATCCTAACGAGGTGAATGTGTTTATGATACCCAATTATGAAAGGAATAGATATAATAACAAAAATCCATTTTGTCTCTTTTGGTGAATGAACTTTGATTCGATGAAAAATGGTTGAAAATAAAGCTTTTCTTGTTAAAACAAAGCATCAATATCATGTATCCCAATAAGGAGAATATTTTTATGACCCTCAATCATGAAAAGAATGGGTATAGTTATGAAAATCCATGTTTATCTATTTTGGCAAATGAAATTTGGTTCTACAAAAAATGTTAAAAAGAAAAGCTTTTCTTGTGAAACTAAAGTGTCAACATGTATCGCAATGAGAAGAATGTGTTTATGATGCCCAGTCAAGAAAAGAATTGATACAATTACGACAATCCATGCTCGTTTACTTTGGCAGACAAACTATGATTCTAAGGAAAAAGGTGGAAAAAAAACTTTTCTTTTGAAACCAAAGCATTAATATCTTGTATCCCAATGAAGAAAATATGGTTTTGATGCCCAATCAAGAAAAGAATAGATATATTTATGAAAATCCATGTTTACCTTTTTTGGCAGACAAAATTTTATTCTAAGGAAGATGGTGGAACGAAAAGCTTTTCTTGCTAAACCAAAGCATCAATATCACGTATCACCAAGGAAGAAAATGTGTTTATAATACTTACTCACAAGAAAAATGGATATAAATACTAAAATCTATGTTCGCTTCTTTCGGCAAACAAACTTTGATTCAACAAAAAATGGTGAAAAGAAAACTTTTCTTGCTTAACCAAAGGATCAATATCATGTATCCTAATAAGGAGAATGGGTTTATGATGCCCAATCATAAAAAGAATGGGTATAATTATGAAAATCAAGGTTTGTCTTTTCTAGCCAATGAATTTTGATTTTACAAAAAATGTTGAAAAGAAAAGCTTTTCTTGCAAACTAAAGAATCAACATATTTCCCAATGACGAGAATATGTTTATACGCTCAACCAAGAAAAGAATGATATAATTACGAGAATCCATGTTCATCTCCTTTCACAGATGAAGTATGATTCTATGGAAAGTGGCAGAAAAAAAGGCTTGTTTTTTTAAACCAAAACATCAATATCTTGTATCCCAATGAGGAGAATGTGTTTATAATGCCTAACATGAAAAGAATGGATATAGATACTAAAATCTGTTCACCTCTTTTGGTCGATGAACATTGATTCTACAAAAAAAGCTTGAAAGAAAAGTTTTTCGACATTTCCCAATGAGGAAAATGTGTTTATGATACATAATCATAAAAGGAATGAATATAATTATGAAAAACCACATTCAACTTTTTTGGCTGATGAACTTTAATTCTAACAAAAATGGTGAAAAGAAAAGCTTTTCCTATTAAATCAAAGCATCAATAATATGTATCACAATGAGAAGAATGTGTTTACGATGCCCAATCATGAAAAGAATGGATATAATTACGAAAATCCATGTTTGTCTCTTTTGGCTGACAAACTTTACTTTTATGAAAAATAGTAGAAAGAAAAGCTTTTTTTGCTAAACCAAAACATCAATATCATGTATCATAATGGTGAAAATGTGTTTATGATGCCTAACTAGGGGAAGAAAGTATATAATTATGAAAATCCATGTTCATATCTTTTGGTGGATGAAATATGATTCTAAGGAAAATGGCAGAACGAAAAGCTTTTCTTCTTAAACTAAAGCGCCAATGTCATCTAGCCCAATGAAGAAAATGCATTTATGACGCCGCAACATGAAAAGAGTGGATATAATTATGAAAATCCATGTTTGTCCCTTTCAGCAAATAAACTTTGATTCTACAAAAAATGGAGGAAAGGAAATCTTTTCTTGTTAAACTAAAGCATCAATATCATGTATCCCAATGAAGAAATTGTGTTTATGTTGACCTAAGCAAGAAAAAAATAGATATAATTATGAAAATACATGTTTGTCTCTTTTGGTAGACCACCTTTGATTCTAGAGAAAATATTGGAAAGAAAAACTTTTTCTACAAAGGTAAAGCATTAATATCATGTATCCAAATGAAGAGAATGTGTTTATAATGCTAAAGGAAGAAAAGAATGGATATAAATATAAAAATCCATGTTCTCTTTTTTTCATAGATGAACTGTAATTGTATAAAAAATGGTGGAAAAAACTTTGCTTATAAAATAATGTTATCTGAATGAGGAGAATGTTTTTATAATGATCAACCAAAAGATGAATGATATAATTATGAAAATCCATGTTCATCTCTTTTGGCTGACGAACCTAGATTCTACAAAAAATGGTGGAAAAAAAAGTTTTCTTGTTAAACCAAAGTTTCAATATCATGTATTACGATGAAAAGAATGTGTTTATGATGCCCAATCAAGAAAAAAATGATATACTTGTCCAAATCCATGTTTGCCTCTTTTGGCAAATGAACTTTGATTCTATGAAAAATGGTGGAATGAAAAACTTCTCTTGGTAAACTAAGGCACCAATATCATGTATCCTAATCGGGAGATTGTGTTTATGATGCCCAATCATGGGAAGAATGGATATAATTATGAAAATCCACATTTGTCTCTTTTGGCAGATGAACTTTGATTTTATAGAAAATATTCAAAAGAAAAACCTTTCTTGCGAAACCAAAGCGTAAATATCTTGTATCCTAATGAGGAGACTCTTTTTATTATGGCTAATTAGGAAAAGAAAGGATATAATTACAAAAAATGTTGGAAAGAAAAGTCTTTTCTGTGAAACCAAATCATCAATATCATTTATCCCAATAAGGAGAATGTGTTTATGATGCCCAACCAAGAAGAAAATAGATATAATTACAAGAATCCATGTTTGTCACTTTTAATAGACGAATTATGCTTTTAAGGAAAATGGTGGAAAGAAAAGCTTTTCCTCTTAAATCAAAGCATCAATATCATGAATCCCGATGAGGGGAACGTGTTTATGATGCTTAATCATGAAAGGAATGGATATAATTACAAAAATCCATGTTTATCTATTTTAGCGGACAAAATTTAATTCTAGAAAAAATGGTAGAAAAAAGGTTTTTGTGGTTTAGCAGACAAACTTTAATTCTATTAAAAACTTGAGTTTTGATATGTAGTATCGATACAAGAGGGTTTGGTATTGATACACAAGGTATGGTATCGATACTTGGCATGTTTGTATCGATGTAGACCTTGGCAGTAGCTAACATTGTGATTTTTGGCAAAATGTATCAATACACAAGCATGAGTATCGACACAAATCCATGGACTATCGATACAAACCTCTAACTCTTGAGACTAGAAACATTTTGTGCTCTTAGTATCGATACTCAGGAGTAAAAAGTACCTTGTGTATCGACACACCAAGGCATTTTTTACCTAGTTTGAGTCACTTTTCAACCTCCGAAAACTTGATTTAAAAATGTTTTTACACCAAGAAACTATCATAAAACATTGAAAACGTCAACTATGGGTTCATTAATGGATTCAAACAAATTTTTGGAGCCTAAAAATTCAATGACAAAGGTCACTTTCATAAGATATATGGTGCAAGAGGGTGTGACAAGCATATCTCTAGTTGCAAGCTATCACAGCCTTTCTCCCTCCTTGCTCAGCATGGTAGAACCAATAAGAAGAGAGTTAGCTGAGCATGGTAGCTAGAGATGTTCCTTGGTCAAGAAGAGAAAAATAAAAAATGCCCTTGCCTTGTCTCCTAAAGGCATTGGCTGAGCCTTAGATTAAAATGAGGGACTTTTTAACTATGAAAAAAACACTATAAGCTATCTTAGGAAAAAAAACTTTCAGCTATCCAACAAAGCTCTCCAGCAATCCTAGAAGACTCTTCATCCATAATTACAAATCCTCCATCAACTCCAGCTCCAACAACTCACCAAAACACTATTCCATTACCTTTCACCTACAACAACCTCCATTCCTCAGAACCACTACTAGAACACCTTTAAAAACTCAACCTTTCACACACTTTCATCCTCAACACCTTATCAATAGCCATATTACTAGAAAGCTTCTTCCTTTCATCCTTTTCTTGTTAAACAATAGTAAAAAGAGGGAAGGAACTATGCTTAAAGTTACTACTTTAAAAAGGGAAGAAACTTTAAGCTTTTGCTGGTACATTTTTTTACCTTGTTCCATATATTTTCTATTTTCATCATCCATTTCATTTTAGTGAGCCCTTCATGTTGGCATGACCTCTTAATACTCTCATGCATCTTTGTTGCCTTGGTTATGGTAGTCTTAGGATCTTAATGACCCTCTTGACACCTTGACATTGTTAGATATATAAACTCACCATGCTTTATTTTCATTATCATACAGCCTCTTTTCATGCATCTTTTGCCTTTTTTCTTCCATATTCACATATCCATTTCATATTTAAATGGCCACCTTAATGTGTCTTAGGCATGTTCAAATATTTTTCTAGTGTTTTAAGGAGGCTCAGGAAACAAAAGTGCTATCTTGACAACTCCAACATCCACTCCTTTGTATAAATATGTTTATATCATCTCCATGCACCTTATTTGTCATCTTCTTGCATCTATGTCATTCATTTCCATGTCAAAATGTCATCTTTAAATGTTTACATGATTAATCCATGTTTCTGTTTGTATGGGATATGTTTTATTAATGATATCTCCATTGAAATACTTGCTTGTTTCTTACAAACTGAGTTTTAGAAACATCCCCAAGTTAAATTCATATTACCTTAAATAGATGAAGAGTAGCATGGACTTAATGTTTTCATTAAATTAGTCTCATAATCTCAGAGGAAAATTAACATTTCAGCTCTAGATTAATGGTCAAATAAGTTCATTTTTCAAAAAAAAAGAAAGAAAGAAAAAAGTCCTTTTAGTATTAATCATTGATCTTGAGTCTCATGTTCCTTTTTGTGACATGGTCAACGAGTTGTTCCATCATCCCAAACTACTTCAAGATCGTGGAATGAACTTATAAAGCCTGTGTTACTTACTGTCATCAATGTTAAAACGTCCTAGACCTGAGCCTATCTTTGAAAAATCAAAATATTGAATAATCCCCTTATTTTTGCTTTAGCAGCATTGTAGTCCAAACTTGAAAAATCATTTTTGAACCATAAAATATTTCTTTTGATTTTTCTAATATTTTTCCTTTAAAGGGAATTGAATTACCTTTCTAATGGTGTCTTATATAAAATAGGATTATCTCAGACAAGGGAGTTATGATTTTTTTGAACATTTGTCTGAAACCCTTGGAACCAGAGTGCAATATTCTGTTTGGACCATTATGGCCTATCAGATGATTTTTACGAAATTTCCAAATATTTTTCCCAAAAAGTTCACAAAATTCATTTTCCAGAAAGGTATTGTTTATGATCTAATGATTCCTGAAAAGCTTGGAATGATTTTCCAAAGTCTATCATGCCTTTTTCCACATACATGCTGCTAGTGTCGAGACGACTTAGCTTCAAAAATTAATTCTATCTAGAAAGTAATTTTCTAGAATTTTTGGACAATTTTTATATTAAACCTTGTCTAGCTACCTTTCCAACGGTACCTCATTTACCCTATAAAGTCTATGAATACACCTAAAAAAATCCAAAAATAGAGATGACATGATGCTATCCCCTCTTCATAATATCAACCCCTTTTGACTTAGATCAAGATAAAAATACAAAAAATAAGATTTCATATTGAATTTTTTTCTAGTGGAGATACTCTAACTCCACGACTAAAAGGGGATACTCCAATCCCTTTTTTTTATTTAAATTTTCTCTTTGTTTTTAAATGTTTTCCTAACTTTGGGGATACTTCAAACCCATTTTTATTTAAAAATTCAAATTTTCTCTTTGTTCCTAAATGTTTTCCTAACTTTGGAGATATTCCAACCCTACTACTTAAAGGGGATACTCCAACCTTATTATTTTATTAAAAATTCAAATTTTCACTTTAATCTTAACTATTTTCATAGCTCTATTTTAGGGGATACTCCAACCACACCTCACCGAGGGATACTCCAACCTGCTTTTATCTAAAAAAAGCTTAAAATTTTCTCTCTTTCGGATGCCTCAAAATTGTTTTGATAGAAATCATCTTTTTTCTTTAAATTACCACCGAATCCAAACTGGTTTTTAAAATTGTCATCTAGGTTATTCTTTAATAATTAAAGGTAATTATGATATATATTTCGATCATGCTTCCTTTTTACATTCTTTTGTTTGTGATTGCTTATTTAAGATATTATTATATTTCATATTTTTTGCCTTACTAACTTGTTTCCTTTTGTAGTGATTATTGTGCATCCATATTTAAAATTTGTTTTCTAATAAAATTTAGAAGGCGATGTTTCATATTAGTATCTCTCCAGTGCCTAATACAAAACATCCAATTTTATAAAATCCAATCCGGACATCGTTTTCACAAAAATCCTTATGTTCCTCACATTTCCGAGGTGTATTGCTGATCTAATTTTCTTTAAAAAAACCAGGATTTCCATTTTCCAAAACTTCATGCATTAAAGAGAATTATATCTAAATAGAGACCAAATGGAACCAATTTAACCAAGACCAAAGGGAGATATAGGTAGTAAGTACCGATTTTGGGCATCGTGGGGAAGCTAGTCCTTCCTTACGAGTAACCAACTCCCCAGCCCAACCAACGAATCTCTAGACTTCATAGACCTTGAAATCAGTGTTTTAAGTTTTGTAACTCATGATATTGTTTTCAATAGGCATCCAATCTTGCCTATCCTAAAATGATTGGTGGCAACTCCAAGTTTATAGCCACTTCATGGTGGCCATCAGAGACAGTTAGATGATCAACTGGTCTGACGGTCTCTACCCCTCTCATATTATCATGCCTAATCCAAATCCTAATCAATGAATAGCTCAAAGGCTCGACCATAATCCACCATCCTTTATTTTTAAGCCGAACGTGCTGTGCCTTTCAGATCATTCAAAATTTTAAAAGCTTGGCACATGGTGAAAGCTTGGTGACTCCACTGGGAACCATAGAGAGTTAGGCCTGTAACTAGCTATTTCTCACTTGGTTCTTGATTTTTTGTTCTCCATAATTATTTAGATATAATTCTCGTTTATTTTTGCCTACTAATCTCTATTGTTTATGTTTCTATCCAGTGATTGTTAGGTATTATTCATGCCCAAATAAATATTAAGTTGAATAAATATGGTAATATAGGAGTGAAACAAAAAAGTTTGATTGTTTCCCCAACACACGTCGTGCACTTGCATTTGCACAAGATTCCCACCATACACCATGGTGTGGTTAGTATCCTAATTATTTAGAGGAAGTGACCATCTGCCTTCGTGAGTAACCCTCCGCATAGGCATGGCAAGACCTTTCAGAATGTAAATTACCTATGTCTCTTATAAGCACACCTCTGCAATTGCATAGGGAAATACATCCATAAGATCAAACCCGTTTCGCTAAACCCGTGATGGGCCTAGGATTGAGGTGCCTCAACTATTTTTACCGGATGGAGGAGCGATTTAGATACCAAAGTAGGCATCAATTTAAACCCATATAGTAAACCTTATAAGCTAAACCCTATTAAGCCATATCAGATGTTGCTAGAATAACCCAAAGATTAGGGTCATTTGGGGAAACATTCCTTACCTTTACTCCTATATGCCTTTGCTTACACAAGTAATAATGGGTGAACGTTTTCACCTACATTTGTCTTTTTATTTTCATAATCATTTTTTTAGGATACACCATGATGTTCAGTGGCAAATCCTCTTTAATAAGTGAGTAAAGACAAGTGAATCCCAATACCTATAATGCCATCTTTAAACAGTCGTATCTAACCAAGATAAGTTGTCATGCTACCCAAATGATGGTTTAGCATGTGTTTAATGTAAGATGGTGATGGACGAATATCACTGTTTAGATGTTCAGTCTTAATCCTCACAAGGTATCATGTTGCTTTGTGAAAAGGTAATTTTAATATGGACATGCTAGTATGCTACCCGTTTAATGCCTTAACATTTATATTCATCATGTCTGCCTTAGGCATCATATCGCATATTCTTAGGGTAAATTTTAAGATACACTTTTGCTGCTATTCTTTCATTTCTTTATCTTTTACCTCTCATTTTGTATTAGTTACTAACTTATTTTCTTGTTGCTTTTCTTTTTCACCATGCGTGATTTCATCATAATTACTGTCATCATGGGATAATTGGCTCTAATGGATCAATGTTCACCAAGAGGCATCTGTCATGGAGCAACAGTCCATTTCAAAGCGAAAGCCCTTTGAAGAATTTGAGCATGGTTGGAGCGCTAATAGTGTGAACATGAAGATGCCCTTAAATTGGGGCATGTCTTAATAGTGCATGAAAGGATTAAGATAAGGTATTGTTAAAATGATTGGCAAGATCTAAGGATTGTATGGACCAGTTGGGACAATTCCGAAAAGGAATCATTCATTAAAAGATATGGAGACATCGTTCTTCTACTCCAAGTTCACTTGGATGTTGGTATGTTGCAAATGGCCTTTTAGTTTTGGAATCCAGCATACTGGTGCTTCACTTTAAATCATAAAGATTGGTCCCTAAGGTTGATGAATACACCGCATTACTCAACATTAAGAAAGCAAAGGTCGATAGAATATACTGTAAAGCGTTGAATCCTTCAACCTTCAAGAAAATATTGGCTCAAATCCTCGGGGCAAAGAGTCTTGGATTGAAAGTCATATAAAAACAAAAGGGAATAGTGAATGCATCTCATGGGTTAGTTTGAAAGAAGCAATGGCAAGAACTGTTGACATCAGAAAAACCTAAGATTTCTACACTTTGATGATATATGGTCTGATTACATTCCCCAAAACATTTGTCTATGTTGAAGCCACGGTAGCAGATGTTTTTCTTCATTTACATTGCACCATCAATCCCACTCCAGCCCTTATTACTAAAACTATTCAAGCTTTTAATTTTTGTAAGAAAAAGGGTACGAGCTAATTCATCAAATGTGCATCACTCTTTTACATTTGGCTCATCAGTTACTTTAGCCTCGAAGAAAGTAGGACATCATATTGCTTCTTACCCAACATTAGCCCTGTCTTCAAGGTACTTAAAAAGGAAGGGCCTTAAGATAAATCCGAAAAGTAATGGGTTCAAAAATTCTAAAACCTCAAGGGAGACGAGGTAACATGGAAGGCCTTTTGGTTTTCCCCATAAACGGTCATATACCGATGTGGAGATTACAATTATGTACCACTCATGGGATTATGGGGGAGTACGAGCTACATCTTTCTTTCAGTCCTTCGATAGTTCTGGTGCCGTCAGTTCACCCCTTTGTCCAAGACCTAGAGTTATAAGATTTCAACTATGGTGAGCCCAACTACAAGTCGAAAGCCCAGCTAGCCTTTCATGCATGGAAACAAGAGAATGGAGGGGGAGTAGTATGACCTCATGATGTGATGAATGGAGGATCCATCACATTAATGACGCCATGCCTTTGTCTGGTATTAAGACATCACAAATGTTAGTTGATGAATTTCCTCTAAGGTTGAATTGCTCAATTGAAGTTCGAACAAGAGAAGGTTACCTTTGCCAAAAAGATTACTTGATTAAATGAGGAAAATTGTCAATTGAAAAAGGACCTCTACCTTAAGAATGGCGAGATGAGCAAGGTTATCAAGGAAAACAACCACCTCAAGGAGGATCTCAAGAGCTTAAAAAGAGACTATATGGTCCTTAATAAAGCAAACAAGTCCTGAAGACTTGGAAAGTCATTGGTCGAGTGGAGGACAAAAATTACTACTATCGAGAAAGAACTACACCAATGGAGAGAAGCTGCTAGGGTAAATAGGGAAAAGCTTGTTAAAACCTAGGCTCTTGCATCAACTTATTGAAGGAAGAATAAACTGTTAGAGGCTCAAGTATGGGATTTGAGAGTAAACCAAGCAGAAAATAGAGTTTTAACACTTAGAATTTAAGACTTAAAGCATTCTCTTCAAGCACGCCAAACCAAGTCGACGCTCTAGTAAAAGCCTCCGAATAACAGTAGCAAGAATGGCTTTAAATGGTTAATCACTCACACCAAAATCATCAGGACTATCATCGCCATCCCATAAAGTAGATCCGGGCAGCTCAGTTAGAGGCTGAGAACATGATGGATGTAGCCTAATCCTAACACATGATATCTTGTCCACCAGAGCCCAAGAGCAATAGTCATTGTATTTCTTAGGCCATGTAATCAAGTAATGTAACCGCATCAGAAATTTTCAAATGTAATCACATGTAATTAAGACATTTTGTTGCTTTAATGAAAGATGCTATTGGTGGAGCTTTCCCTTTACCCAATCGTCCTTCTTGCATTTACATAACTAACCTATCCTTTCTTGGTTTTTATTCATTCATCCTCACTACATCAAACATATGCATGAACATACCATAAAGGCTTAATTCGAAAATAATTTTAAGTGAAGGTGATCTAAAACATGAAATCTACAGTTTGTCATCGGTACAACACTCGCAATCATAAAAAAACAATGGAAAACGATCACCAGGCCGGTATCAAAAGACTCAACTTATGTATAGAGAGTCTTAAGAGTAGGCACTTCGTAAGCATGAGGAACTTCAAGCACGTATCACTAAGCTAACTTGTTAGACCTTTTAGTGGTGAATGAAATCAAGAGGGGATGAATTGGTTTCTCAAAATTTTAGTAAATTAAAACTTTAATAAATAAAATTGAGAAATGTAAATAATAAACTTTAGAGTGCAAGATAGTAAATAGAAATAAACAACTAAAGACAAGGGAAAGAGAAGCAAACTTAAAGATTTAGAGAGGTTTGGCCTCAATTGCCAACGTCCTCTACCTTGGCCTCACTCACCTCAGATTTTCACAATTCACTAACTTGAATTGTCTACCTTTCAAGGACAAGGTATAACCCTTACATTCTTTTTCTTTCAAGGCTAAGATAGAAACCTCTACCTCCTATCTTTTGTGGCTAAGATAGAACCCTCTCTAACTACTTTTGAAGGCTAAGTACAAACTTTCTCTACTTTTCAATGGCTAAGTAGTAACCTTCCCTTTTTACAAGGATTTGAGTGTAAACAAATAAAACCTCTAAAGGTTAGGTGTTTACAAGAATTTTGGCTCAAAGGAAATATGTATCTAAAGATACAAAATGAAGAATACAAAAATAGGAAGAATTAATCCTACACAAAGATAAACTACTTAGCAAAAATGATGGAGAAAATGAAAGATATGACTCTAAGCACAATCTCTTGGTTCTTCTTCTTGTTGAAGGTGTTGGAGTGGCTTATTTATAGCCTTGATTATGATTCTAGCCGTTGGGAACATTCGGTGAAGGAATATAGCCATTAGAGCCTTCAAAATATCATTTCCCGTTGTTCCCCGTGCCTCTGCATCGATACAATTAAGTGGGTATCAATACATTGTATTTAACAGTCTAAAATATGACCGTTAAACAGACCTGTATCGATATAGAAAGATCTGTCTCGATACATGAATAGTGCTATATCGATACAGAATGCTCTTTCTCGATACATGAACAGTGATTTCTACATTTTAAGGTTATTTAACTACTACCAAGTATTGTATCAATACATACACATAGTGTATCGATACATTCTCATGAAAATCAATTTTAAAAGGTTTTCATGACTTTAAAAGATGTAAAACTTATCCAAAAAATGTTTTATATAAAAATATGTATTAAAAACACATTTTTGAGTGCTTGAAAGAGTTAACACTTTTCTAGTATTTTTCAAAGTGTTTACAAAATATATCATGGAAAAATACTAATTTTGAAAATAATTAAACACAAGCTAATTAAGCTTAAGCTTTAGTTATATCAAAACTAAGATTAATTCAAAGCTCATATAGCTAACATAACTAAATTGCTGTCCAATGCGTTAAAGGAAAAAAGCCAGACGAGCGTAGTCGAGATGGGGAAAGAACTAGCCCACCCTAAAAGCAATTTAAATGGTGGTATTAAGGCCATCAATGCTAAAGAAGGGACACTACATGGGTAACACCCTCTAGTGAAATGCTCAAGTAGGAAATGCCATGAAAAATTTTGCTGATATGGTCATATCCGATGAAATGATTGAGAACGTCATCAAAAGCAGTAGGATATCTGTCAGGGAAGCATCTGAATAAGTCAAAAAGACAACAAATAAAGGTAAGGAGAAAGAAGTGAATGTTGTAGGCGAGAACTGTGCTAGGTTTAATCAAAGTTTGCATCTAGCATAGCCTATGTACTTCCCAAGCATGTTGAATACGGGTCTTACCCCTTCCTTATTAGCACACAACCAGTCCACAATACCAGTTTCACTCCTACAATGACCTTTACACCAAATCCTATACAAAGTATAGCCCAGAATGCATAGCCCTGTAATATGCACAATGCAAGAGCTCTGAATAACACACAAGCACCCTAAGAAATAAAGAACTTTGAACTACTCCCTTACTCATATAAAGAGATTTACTCTTGCTTATTTGTAGGTAAACTACTGGACCCAGTATTAACGAAGCCAATATCACCACTGTACCCCAAATGATATCATGAGAATGCTTATTATGAATACCATGCGGGAGTGCAAAGCCACTCCATTAAAAACTGTACTTCATTTTAAAGAAAGGTGTAGGGTTTACTAAAAAAAATGATCAAGATTGAGTAAGGTCCTGGACCCAATGTGAAGGCCAATCCACTCCTTAATCACACCAAACTGAAAGAGAATGCGATAATCGATAGAATAGGCTATCGAATTAAAAGAAGCATGGGAGAAGTCAAAACCCTGATGAGCAACTCTTGTAGGTTTTCATGAAAATTAAAATAGTAACAGATAACAAAAGTCAAAGAAGAAATGTTGTTGAAACATCTTGTTGCCACTGCGGTGAAGAACATAACTTGCAACATTGTCCATTATTCTTAGAGATGGTTTAAGGGATGATGGATTAGCTCAAAATCGAGTTCTATAAAGAGTGGGATGGACATGATGATTCGTCTATCAATGCCACTGATGAGGAAAGACCCACCAATGGTCAGATCTCTAGTTGTCTGTCTCTTATGAGCATGAGAAAAAAAGCTAATTAAAGTTTTAAGCAGTACACTACAAGATGGATGGAGGAGGCTACCCAGATTTATCCCTTATTGACAGAAAAAAAGATAATTGTTAGATTCATCGGCATGTTGCAAGCCCCTTATTACAAAAAGGTAGTGAGAAGTTTCTCGAAGAACTTCGTGAATTGATGAGGCCATGAAAAATGAATTGAGTAAAAAAATATCTGCAAGGATAAAAGGAAAGAAAAAATGAAAACTAGTAAGCAATCAAAATCCAGTAATTAAGCTAGTTCATCTTAAACTCGTGCTGAGTTAGACCTAAAGGAAATGATCATTGAAGAAAACTACGAGATTATGGAAAACATAGAAGAAGTTCGAACGCTAGTGAATTTGGTTTGGCAAATCCTGGTGCAAGCTAAGCTACTTAATGCAACCGAGAAGACAGAGGAAAAGATTAACAACTTTTATGATTTCCATATTGTTTATGGCCATTACTCTTTAAAAATGCAAAGAGTTTCGCATAATGGTTTAAAAGATGATGAATGAGGGTAGCATCAAATTCTATGATGAAAAGCAAACCTTGCATATCGTCTACAAATGCAACACCATCTATCAATGCACTAGAAGAGAAAGAGGGCAATCTTTTTTATGGGATTGGAAGGTCATTGATTTTGTACGACTGAGAGTTAAGGTTGACCCTATTCAGCCTCTACGAAAGATGATCATTTGACTTCCATCTCTTTTCCCATATAAAAGTGATAAGGAGTCCCTTGGAACTATAAAAGCAAAGCTTAATCATTAGAGAATCTGGCCAACAGGCAATAAGTGTTGACCTCTTAGGGGCAAGTCACCTAACTCAGAGCAGCCGATGTTACGCCCTAATAGTATAAAAAAATAGCACTCAGCAAGAAAATGCTAATATCATTTCTCAAGCACCAAAGTCTGCAACTAAGAACTCAAATTCGATAGCTGTTAAGGATCCAGTGAATGAGAAAGAAGCAACAAAATTCCTCAAATTCATCAAGCATAGTGAATATAGTATTATCGATAGTTGAACAAGCAACTCGCCAAGATATTTGTGTTATCACTATTATTGTATTCGGAAGCTCATAGGAATGCCCTTCTCAAGGTTCTGAATGAGGCCTATGTCCCTCCCGACATCTTTATAGGTTAGTTGGATGGCCAGTGAACAATATCACCATTGATAATTACATATCTTTCACTGATGATGAAATCTCACATGGAGAAAGATGAAATTACAAAGCCCTTTATATCATCACATATTATAATGGCACAATGTTGCCTAAGGTGCTCATTGAAAATGGGTCGGCTTTAAATGTAATGCCTATGTCATGCTTGAACAAGCTCTCTATTGACATATCTCATATCCAAAATAGTCGCACGATTGTATGAACATTCGATGGAACTTGCCAGAACGTTGTGAGAAACATCACCATTCCACTTTAAATTGGCCCATGTACTTATGAAGTTGACTTCCATGTGATAGACATTACTCTATCATATAACTATCTGTTAGAAAGGCCTTGGATTCATTCTGCTAGTGCAGTACCATAATCTTTGCACTAAAAGTTAAAGTTTGTCATCAAGAATAAAGTTATCAGTATTGGAGGGGAAGAAGATATCATTATTGCTACCTCAACTGATGCCCTATATCTCGAACTTGATAAAGATGTCCCAGAATCCTCTTTCCAATCCTTTAAGTTCGTCCATGCTACTAATGTCAAGGAAGGGTTGCCAATAGTTCAGCCTCACTTATCAGAGAGAACTCATATGGGTTTGAAGTTAATTGTCAACAAAGATGCCTAGGCCAAAAAGGGAAAGAGTTACTAAATCCTTAAAAGTGGTCAACCAAATCGACAAAAAAGGGGCTAGGATTTAAACCCAATGCACTGCAAAAAAGAAAACAAGCTAAAAAAATGTGAGAAAGAATCTATTTTTTAGAACGAGACACAAAGGATGAACCAATGATATTCCCCCTACTTCAAGAAAGTTTTCACCTAGAGGGACATTTAAATGCTGGTTTTGCTAATGTTGAGCTCATATTGAACAAGGCATTTGAGGATTTCTCCATCAATGTGATTGATGAGCTAGAGATGTCAACCACATGTCCAGAGTCTGGTTTGTACCCATTAGGGTTTGTTCCAAGTGTTTAGACTAAGACTGAGATTCTTGTATTGTTCAAGGCTATTCCAAAGTAATGTTATAAACTAAACCTACATGCTTTCGCCCAAAAACATTATAGGGTCCTTTGTATAGGCAACTTTTATTAAGTATTATCAATGAAAATAACTGAATATTTTGTATTCATTCTTTATGTTCACAGTTTTTGTCAGCCTTAGACCTTTCTTCACATATTTTTCCACCCATATTGTTCTTTTTCATATTTTTAGGTGTTCCGATAAAGATGACATGAATCTTCATACTGAAGCTTCATAAATTGGTTTTGAGCAATCGACCTATGTCGGTGAAGTCATATCTGAATAGGATCTTGAAGAGAACCCCATAACCTTAGACCTATTGAGACTAGTTGAGCAGGAAGAAAAACAAATATCACCTCATGAAAAACATTTTGAAACCATAAACCTTAAAATAAAAAAGATTAAAAAGAGGTTAAAATCGAAACCTCCATAAAGCCATCAACTTGAGCTGAACTAATAAGCCTCCTTCAAGAATATCGAGACATGTTTGCTTGGTCTTATCAAGACATGCCTAGACTAGATACTAACATTATGGTTCATAAACTTCCCTTCAAACCTGAATGCAAACCAATCTAGCAAAAGTTAAAGAGGATGAAACCAAAAATGCTCCTTAAAATCAAGGAAAAAGTCAAGAAGCAATTTGGAGTAGGATTTCTCAAGATAGCCAAATATCCTGAATGGGTAGCCAACGTAGTCCCAATTTCTAAGAAGGACGGTAAAGTGCAAATGTGTGTGAATTACAAGGACTTATATCGAGCCAGCCCTAAAGGATAATTTCCCTTTAACTTACATTGATACCTTAATAGACAACACTGTAAAAAATGTATTATTTTCTTTCATGCATGGTTTTTTGAGTTCTAACCAAATCAAAATGGCAGTTGAAGACATGGAAAGGCCATTTTCATGACCATGTAAGGAACTTTCTGCTATAAAATGATGCCCTTCGGGCTAAAAAATGTTGAGGCAACTTACTAAAAGGCAATGGTAATATTGTTCCATGATCTTATGCATAAGAAAATCAAACTACATGGATAACATGATCGTTAAATCACAAAAGAGAGTGAACATGTTGCCTACCTGCGAAACTCTTTAAATAGCTGCACAAATATCAACATAAGTTGAATCCTGCCAAATGCACATTTGGCATCACATTTGGTAAATTATTAGGTTTCATTGTGAGCAAGAAAGGAATAGAGGTGGATCCTGACAAGGTTAAGGCTATCCAAAACCTACCACCACTTCAAACTTAAAAGGAAGTGAGAAGTTTGTTAGGAAGACTAAACTACATTGCCTAATTCATATCTCAATTGATCGACAAATGTGATATGATCTTTAAACTATTGAAAAAAGCAAAATCTTAGAGAATAGAATTAAGAATGCTAAAAAGCTTTTGATAAGGTCAAACATTACCTTTTGAACCCTTCAATACTTGTGCCATTAGTACTTGGACTACCACTAATCCTATATCTATCAATCCTAGACAAGTCGATGGGCTATGTATTAGGACAATATGATGGATCAGGAAAGAAGCAATAGGCTATCTATTACTTAAGCAAAAAGTTTATAGAATATGAAATTAATTACTCATTCGTAGAGAAGCTATGTTGTACTTTAGCTTAGACAACCCAAAGGTTAAGGCAATACATGCTGTACCACACTAAATGGTTAATTGCCAAGCTTGATCCCATCAAGTGTTTGTGTGAAGTAGCTGCCTTATCTGGGAGGTTAACCAAATGGCAAGTTATGCTTTTTGAATATGACATCGTGTATGTGAAGTAGAAAGCCATTAAAGGCAGTGCAATAGCAGACTTCTTTTACAAATCGAGTTACAAATGACTATTAACCTTTAAACTTTAAGTTTTCTAATGAAGACTTGATTTGTATATCCGAGGCAGAGATACTATTGTGCATGGGTCATTATGGAGAGTGTACCTTGATAGAGTTTTAAGTGCACCAAGGCATGGAATTAGGGTAATTTTTATCTCACCTAAGGGAAACCATTACCCTATCATAGCCAAATTAAACTTTGATTACACTAACAACATAGCCGAATATAAGGCCCGCATAATGGGACTCCAATAGCCATTAAAAGGGCATTCAAACACTGTAAGTATTTAGAGATTCAACTCTCGTTATTTACCAACTAAAGGAAGAATGGCAAACACGTAATGCTAAACTGATCCATTATGGGAATCTGATATCAGAGCTCAAGAAAGAGTTTGATGATATTAGATTTCAACATCTACCTCAAGAAGAGAACCAAATTGCTGATGCGTTGGCTATTTTATCTTTTATGTTTAAAGTTAATAAAGAATCAAACATTGCTCCTATCTAAATAGTATCTATTTTACCCTGGCACATTGCCAAAATGTTAAAGAAGAGAAAGACGGTTTGCCATGGTATCATGACATCCTTCAGTACATCAAGAATTAATCATACCCAGAAGGTGCCACTAAAGCTGATAAGAGAACCATTAGACGACCAGCTACGAACTTCATTTTAGATGGTAAGATTTGTATAAGAAAGGTTGGGACTAGGTGTTATTCTAATGCGTGGATGCCACCAAAGCCAAAAGAATGCTTGAAGAAGTTCATAAAGTGATTTGTAGTACGCATGCCAATGGGCATCGAATGGTAAGGCAAGTTATACGATTAGGCTACTATTAGCTGACTCTTGAAAAGGATTGCATTAACTATGCTCAAAAGTGTCACAAATGCCAAATCTAAATTGACAAAATCCATGTCCCACCAACACCCCTGCATGTCATAACATCTCTATGGCCTTTTTCTATGTAGAGAATAGACATGATTAGACCGATTACCCTTATGGCTTCTAATGGGCATCACTTTATTTTAGTTATGATCGATTATTTCACGAAATGAGTAGAGTAGCTTCTTATGCCAATGTCATCAAATCTATCATATGCAAATTTATGAAACGGGACATCATTTGTAGATATGGTATTCCTGAACAGATCGTAACATATAATGTATGTAATCTAAAAATAAGATGACGTAAGCAATCTACTCTCAGTTTAAGATTCAGCAACAAAACTTTGTCCCATACCGTCTAAAGATGAATGGAATAGTTGAAGCAACGAACAAGAATATTAAGAAGATAGTTGAAAAGATGGCTGAGACATATAAGGATTGGTCTGAGAAGTTACCTTTTACCTTGCACGCCATCACACAGTAGTACGAACTTCTACTGGTGCCACCCTATTCTTTTTGGTCTATGGCATGAAGGCTATCTTACCAATTAAAGTTGAAATCCCTTCACTTAAACTCCTAATGGAATCTCAACTTGAAGAAGCTGAATGGGTTAAGAGCCGATATAAGCAGGTTAATCTCATCTAACAGAAAAGAATCAAAGCCATCTGTCATGGGCAGATGTATCAAAAGTGCATAATGAGAGCCCATGACAAAAAGGTCTACCCTAATCAATTCCAAAAATGTGACTTGGTACTCAAACAAATTCTCCTGATCCATAAAGATGCTCAAGGAAAATGGACCCCAAATTGGGAAATATCGTATGTGGTGAAACGTATATTTTTTGAAGGAGCCCTAATCTTAATCGAGATGGATGGCAATGACCTACCTAACCCTATGAGCTCTGATTTTGTTAAAAATATTATGCCTCAAAAGATTTTAGGATGAAAACCCAAAAGGATGTTCCATTACTCTTTATCCACCACTTAAAAAAAACAATAAATAAAAACAAAAAAACAAAAAACAAAAATAGCTTAAATTAAAAACCCGAAAGGGTGACTTAAGCAACTAGACCTTGTTCCTCTAATCAAACCAAGTCATAACCTAAACCATCTGTTTTATGCCGACCAAACCCTACCAAACTTTATCCACACTTGCACTCAAAAAATGGAAACTACCTAACTTTGAGGCCTCCATCCCATTATGGGGCAATCTAAGGGATCTTTTTTTGAGTCGCCAGCACCAAAAAAATCAACTACTTTAAAGAAATCTCCAAAAGCACTTAGTGGAGAATTCATGTCATCAGCGTTAGAACCAATCAACTAGGAAGACGTCTCTTCTCACTTTTGTATTTCAAAATCTTCCACAATCTTATAAGTTTGTCACAAATTGTACCTTTTTTCTCTAAATAAAAATATTACTTGATTTCTCACAGAATCTTTTTCTAGCACTATATTTCATGTTGCATCATTTTTATTATTTAATTGATAAAGCTTGATAAACAAACAAAACTAATAACAGGATTTCCAAGCACTGCTTCAAAAGATAAAACTTTGTAGGAACTTTGTTTCATGTTTAAATACCAATAATGAACTATTGGGGTCATAATCGGTCTTGCTTTGGGACCTAGATCTGGAGAATCTGTTAAAAAAGATCCTCCCAATAAAGGGTCAGGGACCTCTCATACTTTCAATAAAGGGATAACTTTAACATTTAAAGCCTTTGAAATCTAGAGCAGGATTGACAAACCTTGGACAAAAGGCCACCTCACTAATACCAAAGGAAGCCAAAATCCAACCATTGGATTAGGCCTTTAAAGTCATTACCCTTGCATCATTTAGGCAAGCATTTACATCTCCATGCATTATGCAACATTTAAAATCCTATAGGTATCAACTCCCACACAAAAGTCAAATTTATAGGGAACCTAAGGTACAATTTTTTGATTTTGAGAAACTTCAAAACGGCTTAAGTAAATAGCTTTGACCTTATAAGCTTATTGAAAATCATTCGAGAAAAGTATCCCGAACTTATTTTCTTTCAATCCTCAAAGAGCAGGATGCTTAAAGCCCACATAAACTGGTTGTAACTACTTACCTCGGTCCTTAAAGAGTAAGACGCTTCCCTACCTTAAAGCTCATATAAATTGGTGACAACTACTTACCTTAATCCTTAAAGAGTAGGACACTTCCCTACCTTAAAGCCCACACAAGCTGGTGGCACCTACTTACTTTAGTCCTTAAAGAGTAGGACATTCACTTACCTCAAAGCCTACACAAGCTAGTGGCAACTACCTATCTCAGTCGTCAAAGAGGAAGACACTTATCGAAGCCCACATAAGCTGGTGGCACCATATAACTTACCTCAGTCCTCAAAATGTAGGATGTTTTCTTACCTTAAAGCCCACACAAGCCTGTGGCACCTATTTACCTTAGTTCACAAAGAGCCGAACATCTTTTTTCATTTACCTTCAAGCTTACATAAGCTGGTGGCACTTGTCTACCTTAGTCCATGAAAAGCTGAATGTCTTTCTTTACCTACCTTAAAGCCCACACAAGCTTATGGCACCTGTTTGAAAAAAATTAGAAAACAACCTAGTAGGGCGGTCAAACCCTAAAAAACTCATTAAAATCTACTTTTTTTGTAAGTTGTTTAGCCCATATTGACATGATACTAAATAACTCTCCACTTCTTAGTAAGCATACAAATCCATCATCCCATCCAAACAAAATGATGTCTATTTATCTTTGCCCTATTCCTAATACTTTGCAATGGCCAAAGAAGGGCAGCTATAGACACTTTTTTTTTTTGGGTTAGTTTTTGGCATCCTAGAAGTTAGGTAAAAGATGAGAAAATCAAAAAATAGAAATAAAAATTAGGAGATGATTGCCGGCTGCCATGTCGTTAGGCATTATTACGTGACACAGGGCCAGGCAAAAAAATTATTTTTTAGGGAAGGTCTAAAATGCCTATGGGCCATATCAAAGAAAAATATAAAAAAAAAGGCATCAAAGACCACTTTTCATGGTGTCACAAAGGTTATTCGAAAGAATGCACAAATTAATTTCCCATTGTTTGTAACCAAGTTGACGTAAATCGGGAAGCCACAAGTATATACAAGTTATATTAGGGCGTAAGTATTGATACAAGGCCTTTACTGTGCAAAAAACATGAGTTTTCACATGTAGTATTGATGTAATCATTTTTTTGGGCTAGCTTTTGTCATTCTAGGAGTTAGGTAAAAGATGAAAAAATTAGAAAATAGAAATAGAAACTAGAGGATGACTGTCGGGTGCCATGTCATCAAGCATTATTAGGCAACACGGTGCTAGGCAAAAAAATTATTTTTCGAGAAAGGTCTGAAATGCCTATAGGCTGTATCAAAGAAAAATATAAAAATGAGGCATCTAAGGCCATTTTTTAGGGTGTCACCAAGGTTATTCAAATGAATACACAAATCAATTTCTCATTGTTTGTAACCATGTTAAGGTAAATTAGAAAGCCACAGGTACGTACAAGTTATATTAGGGCACAATTATTGATACAGGGCCTTTAAAGTGCGAAAAACTTGAGTTTTCACATGTAGTATCGATACAAGAGGGTTTGGTATCGATACCCAAGGTGTGGTATTGATACCTGGCATGTTTGTATCAATACAGACCTTGGCAGTAGCTAAAGTTGTGATTTTTGGCAAAATGTATCGATACACAAGCATGAGTATCGATACAAATGCATGGAGTATCTATATAGGCTTCTAAGTCTGGAGACTGAAAATATTTTTTGCTCGTAGTATCGATACACAGCTCATTGTATCAATACTTAGGAGTAACAAGTACCTTGTGTATCGATACAACATGTTTTGTATTAATACACCAAGGCATTTTTTTGCCTAGTTCGAGCTACTTTTTAGCCTTTAAAAACCTGATTTAAACATGTTTTTGCACTAATGAACTATCATAAAACATTACAAACCTCAACTCTGGGTTCATTAATGGATTCAAACAAAATTTTGGAGCCCAAGCAATCAATGACAAAGGTCACTTTCATAAGATATATAGGGGTAAGAGAGTGTGGTAGGCAGATCTCCAGTTGCAGGCTGTCACAGCCTTTTTTGCCTTCTTGGTCAACATGGCAAAACCAATAAGAAAAAAGTTAGCTAAGCATGGTAACTAGAGATGTTTCCTGGTTTAGAAGAGAGAAAATCAAAAATGCCTTTGCCTTGTCACTTAAAGGCATTAGCTAAGCATTAGATTAAAAGAGGGGACTTTTCAACTATAAAAAAAACACTACTAGCTATCTCAGGAAAAACAACTTTCAGCTAAAAAAAAAGCTCTCTAACAATCTAAGAAAACTCTTTATCCATCCCCACAAATTCTCCATCAACTCCAGCTCTAACATCTCACTAAAACATTGTTTCATTACTTTCCACCATCAACCAACCTCTATTCCCATAGCTCCCTAAAACCACCATCAGAAAACCTTTACAAACTCAACCTTTCACATATTTTCATCCTCAAAACACCCCATCAGCAACCACATTACCAGAAAGTTCCTTTCTTTCACCCTTTTCTTGCTAAACATTAGCGAAAAGAGCGAAAAAGACTGAGCTTAAAGTTACTGCTTAAAAAAAGGGAAAATAGTTCAAGCTTTTACTGGTATATTTTGTACCTTATTTCATACATTTTCTATTTTGATCATCCATTTCTTTTTAGTGAGCCCTTCATGTTGCCATGACCCTCCTGATACTCTTATGCATCTTTGCTACCTTAGTTATGGTAGTCCTAGGATTTTGATGACCTTTTTGACATATTGATGTTGTTGGATATATAAACTCACCATACTTCATTTTCATCATCATACAACCTTTATTCATCCATTTAATTTTACTGAGCCCTTCATGTTGCCATGACCCTCATGATACTCTTATGCATCTTTGCTGCCTTAGTTATGGTAGTCCTAGGATCTTGATGACCTTCTTGACATATTGATGTTGTTGGATCAATATTTTCTTGATCATACAACCTTTGTTCATGCATCTTTTGCCATGTTTCTTCCACATTCACATATCTATTTCATATTTAAATGGTCACTTTAACATGTCTTAGGTACGTTCAAATATTTTCTTGTGTTTTAAGGAGTCTTATGAAATAAAAATGCTGTCTTAACAACTTCAACATCCATTCCTTTGTCTAAACATGTTTATATCATCTCCATGCACCTTATTTGTCATCTTCTTGCATTTATGTCACCCATTTCTATGTCAAAATGTCATCGTTGTATGTTTGTATGTCTAATCCATGTTTATCTTTATATGTGCTGTATTTTATTCATGATATCTCCATTAAAATGCATGCTTGTTTCTTAAAAATTAATTTTTAGAAAAATCCCCAAGTTAAGTTCATGCTACCTTCAATAGATGAGGAATAGCATTGAAATAATGCTTTAATTAAATTAGTCTCCTAATCTTAGGGGTAAATCAACATTTTATCTCTAGAATCATGGTGAAATAAGTTCATTTTTTTAAAAAAATCATTTTTAGTATTAAACCTTGATCTTGAGCTCATGTTCCCTTTAGTGATAGGATCAACATGTTGTTCCATCATCCCAAACTACTCGAGGATTATGGAATGAACTTGTGAAGCCACGTTACTTTCTGTCACAGACGTTCAGATGTCCTAGATTGAAGTCTATCTTCGAAAAAAATGGAATATCAAATAATCCCTCCATTTTTACTCTAGTAGGACTATAATATGAATTTGAAAAATCATTTTCAAACCTTAACATATTTCCTTTGATTTTTCTATTATTTTTCCCATAAAGGGCATCAAATTACCTTTTTAACGATGTCTTATTTGTCCTTGGATCATCCCGAATAAGGGAGTTATGAGTTTTCGAACCTTTACTGTCTAGAACCCCTGGAACCAATGTGTAACATTCTATTTGGGCCACTTTGGCTTATCAGATGATTTTTACAAAGTTTCCAAATATTTTCCCCCAAATTTTCACAAAATTCCCTTTCTCGAAAGGTATTATCTATGATCTAACAATCTCGAGTAAGCTTAGAATGATTTTTGAAATCCATCATGCCTATTTAATTGAACATGCTGCTAGTGCTGAGATGAACCTAACTTCTAAAATTAATTTCGGCTGGAAAGTGATTTTACAGAATTTTTAGAGTATTTTTATATTAAACCTTCTCAAGCTACCTTTCTAATGGTACCTCGTTTACCCTTTGAAGTCTTTAGATACACCCTAAAAAATCTAGAAACAGAGATGACATGATGCTATCCTCTATTTTCAACCTAATTTTTGAATCTTTTTTTATCGAGACATTCGAATGTCTAGAAATGCACTCGTTTATTCTCCTTCACAACATCAACCCCCTTTGACTTTGATAAAGAAAAAAATACAAAAAATAGGATTTCATATTAAAATTTTTGCTAGTGGAGATACTTCAACTCTATTACTCAAAGAGGATACTCCAACCTTTTTTTTTAATTTAAATTTTCTCCTTGTGTCTAAATGTTTTCCTAACTTTAGGGATACTCTAACCCTATTTTTAATTAAAAAATTCAAATTTTCTCTTTGCTCCTAAATGTTTTCCTAGCTTTAGGCATACTTCAACCTTGTTTTTACGTCAAAAACTTAAAATTATCTTGCTTCTAGATGCCTCAAAATTGTTTCAATAGAAATTTTCCTTCTTCTCTAAATTACAGTTGAAGTTAGACTGGTCTCTAAAATTATCATCTTGATTATTCTTCAATAATCGAAGGTAATTACGAGATACATGTAGATCGTCCCTCCTCGTTATGCTCTTTTGTTTGCGATTGCTTGTTTATGATATTATTATATTTCTCATTTTTCTTATTACTAACTTGTTTCCTTTTATAGTGTTATTGTGCATTGATATTTAAAATTCATTTTCCAATAAAATATACGAGGTAATGCTTCATGTTGGTATCTCTCCAGTGCCTAATACAAAAATCCAATTTTTAAAATCCAATCTGAATAATGTTTTCACAAAAAAATGCCTATGTTCCTCATATTTTCGTGTAAGTGATCAATTTTCCTTAATTAAAAACCTGGATTTACATTTTCAAAACCTTCATGCATTAAAGATGATTATATATAAATAAAGACCAAATGGAATCGATTTAGCCTAGATCAAAGTGAGACATAATTATAGGTACCGATTTCAGGTGTAGTGAGGAGGCTCGTTCTTCCTTGCGCGTAACCAACTCCTGAGCCCTACCAATGAATCTTTGGACTTTTGGGTTTTGTAACTTTTAATATTATTTTCAATAGGCATCCAATCTTGCCTAGCATAAAATAATTGGTGGTGAATCCAAGTTTATGGCCACTTTATGGTGGCTATTCGAGACTAGTTGGATGAGTGATTCGCTTGACGGTCTTTTCCCTTTCATCCCCATTATTATGCCTAATCCAAGTCCCGATCATGGGATAACTCAAAGGCTTAACCATAACCAACTATATTTATTTTAAATCAAGTGCACTATACCCTTCGAATCGTCTAAAGTTTTAAAGGCCGGGCATATAGCAACAAAGAGAATGTGTTTATATTGCCTAATCATGAAAAGAAAGGATATAATTATGAAAATCCTTATTCATCTCTTTTAGCGAATAAATTTTGATTCCATAAAAAATGGTCAAAGAAAAAGCTTTTCTTGTTAAACCAAAGCATCAATATCATGCATTCTAATGAGGGGAATATGTTTATGATGCCCAATCATGAAAAGAATGAAAATAACTATGAAAATCCATGTTCATCTCTTTTAGAAGGCAAACTTTGATTCTACAAAAAATGGTAAAAAAAAAGCTTTTCTTGCTAAAGCAAAGCAATATCATGTATAGTAACGGGAATAATGTGTTTATAAAGCCCAATTATGAAAAGAATAGATATAGTTATGAAAATTCATGTTCATTTTTTTTTGGCAGACAAACTTTGATTTTACAAAAAATGAGGGAAGGAAAAGTTTCTCATGCTAAACCCAAGCATCAATATTATGTATCCCAATGAGGAGAATGTGTTTATGATACACAATCAGAGGAGGAATGGATATAATTTTAAAAATCCATGTTCATCTCATTTAGCAGATGAACTTTGATTCTACCAAAAATGTTAAAAAGAAAAGCTTTTCTTGTAAAACCAAAGCATCAATATCATGCATCCCAATGAGGAGAATGCGTTTATGGTGCCCCATCAAGAAAATGATTCATATAATTACAAGAATTTGTGTTCGTATCTTTTGGTGGATGAACTATGATTCTAAGAATAACGGTGAAAAGAAAAATTTTTCTTCTTAAACATATCAATGTCATGTATCCCAATGAGGAAAATATGTTTATGATGCCCAATCATGAAAAGAATGGATATAATTACAAAAATCCATGTTTGTGTCCCTTTCGATGGATGAACTTTGATTGTACGAAAAATGGTGGAAGGAAAAACTTTTCTAGCTGAACCAAAGCATCAATACCATGTATCCTAATGAGGAAAATGTGTTTATGATGCCTAATCAAGAAGAAAATAAATATAATTAGGAAAATCCTTATCCATCTCTTTTGGTATAAAAACTTTGATTGTGCAAAAAATGTTGGAAAGATAAATTATTCTTCTTAAACACTTGTATCTCAATGAGGAGAATGTGTTTATGATGCCCAATCAAGGAAAGAGTGGATGTGATAAAAAATATCCATGTTCACATTTTTTGGTAGATGAATTTTGATTTTATGGAAAACGGTGGAAAGAAAAGCTTCCCTTGTTAAGCCGAAGCATTAATATCTTGTATCCCAGTGAGGGGAATATGTTCATGATGCCCAATCATAAGAAGAATAGATATAATTATTAAAATCCATGTTCGTCCCTTTTGGCGGACTAGCTTTAATTCTACAGAGAATGGTGGAAAGGAAAGCTTTTCTTTTGAAAGCAAAGCATTAATATCATGTATCCAAATGAGGAAAATGTGTTTAGAATGTCGAATCAAGAAAAGAATGGACATATTTTTGAGAATCCACATTTGTCTCTTTTGGTAGACGAACTTTCATTCTGAGGAAAATGGTAGAAGGAAAAGCTTTTCTTGTTGAACCAAATCATCACCATTATATATATATATCCCAATAAGGAGAATATGCTTATGATGCCTAATCATGAAAGAATAGATATAATTATGAAAATCCTTGTTCTTCTCTTTCAGCGGATGAATTTTGATTCCATGAAAACTAGTTAAAGGAAAAGCTTTTCTTGTTAAATCAAAGCATTAATATCATGTTTCTCAATGAGGAGAATGCACTTATAATATCTAATCAAGAAAAGAATGGATATAATTATTAAAATCCATGTTCGTCTCTTTTGGCAAACAAACTTTAAATCTAAAAAAAATGTTGAAAAGAAAAGTTTTTCTTGTGAAACCAAAGCATCAATATTATGTATCCCAAAGAGGAAAATGTGTTTATGATGCCTAATTAAGAAAAGAATGGATATAATTATGAAAATACCTATTCATCTTTTCTAGTAGACAAAATTTAATTCCATAGAAAATGTTGCAAAAATGCCATTCTTGTGAAACCAAAGCATTAATATCTTGTATTCCAATAAGGAGAATGTGTTTATTATGCCCAATAATGAAAAGAATGGGTATAATGGTGAAAATCCATGTTCATCTCTTTTGGGAGACAAACTTTGATTCTAGGGAAAATGGTGAAAAGAAGAGCTTTTCCTATTATGCCAAAGCATCAATACACTATATCGTAATGAGAAAAATGTGTTTATGTTGCCCAATCTTGAAAATAATAGATATAACTAAAAAAATTGATATTCATCTCTTTTGGAGGATAAACTTTGATTCTACGAAAAATAATGGAAAAAAAGCTTTTCTTGCTAAACCAAAGCCATGTATCATAATTAAGAGAATGTGTTTATAATGCCCAGTTAAGAAAAGAATGGATATAATGATAAAAATCCATATTCATCTCTTTTGGAGTGTGAACTTTGATTCCACGAAAAAAAATGCATAGAAAAGCTTTTCTTGTTAAACAAGAGCAATGCTATCTTGTATCACAATGAGGAAAATGTGTTTATGATGCCCAATAAAGAATGGATAACTATGAAAATCCACGCTCATTTCTTTAGCAAATGAACATTGATTCTATGAAAAATGGTGGTAAAAAGAGCTTTTCTTGTTAAACCAAAGCATCAATGTCATGTATCCCAATGAGAAAATATGTATATATTGCCCAATCACGAAAAAAATCTATATAATTATGAAAATCCATGTTCGTTTCTTTTGGAAGATGAATAATGATTCTAAAGGAAAAGGTGAAGGGGAAAGCTTTCAAAGCATTAAATCCCAATGAGAAGATCATGTTTATGATGCCCAATCAAGATAAAAATAGATATAATTATGAAAATCCATGTTTGCCTCTTTTGGTAGATAAACTTTTAATTCTACAGAAAATGTTGAAAAGCAAAACTTTTCCTACAAAACTAAAAAATCAATATCATGTATCCCAATGAGAAGAATGTGTTTATGATGCCCAATCGAGAAAAGAATGGATATAATTGCAAGAATCCATGATTGTCTCATTTGGAAGATGAACTATGATTTTAAGAATAAAGATGGAATGACAAGCATTTTTTCTCAAACCAAAGCATTAATATCTTATATCTAAATGAGGAGAATGTGTTTATCATGCCCTATCAAGAAAATAGTGGATATAATTATGAAAATCCATATTTGCCCCTTTTGGTGGATAAATTTGACTCTACTTAAAATAGCAGAAAGAAAAGCTTTTCTTGTTAAACTAAAGCATCAATATCATATATCCCAACAAAGGGTATGTGTTTATAATGCCTAACCATGAAAAAATGGATATAATTAGAAAAATCTATGTTCATTTCTTTTGAAGTTTGATTTTATAGAAAATTTCGAAATGAAAATTTTTTCTTGCGAAACCAAAGCATCAATGTCATGTATCCCAATGAGGAGAATGTGTTTATGATGCCTAATCATGGAAAGAATGGATATAATTATGAAAATCCATGTACGTCTCTTTCGATAGATGACTTTGATTCTACAAAAAAATGTTAGAGGGAAAAATTTTTCTTATAAAACCAAAGCATCAATATCTTGTATCCGAACAAGAAAAATGTGTTTATGATGCCTAATAAGGAGGAGAACGAATGTAATTATGAAAATTCATGTTCTTCTTTTTTGGTTGATGAACTTTGATTCCATAAGAAATGTTAGAGAGAAAAGCTTTTCTTGTGAAGCCAAAGCATCAATATCATGTATCCTAATGAGGAAAATGTGTTTATGATGCCCAATCGTGAAAAGAATGGATATAATGACAATAATCCATATTCATCTCTTTTGGTGGACAAACTTTTATTCTACAAAAAATGGAGGAAAAAGAAGCTTTTTTGGCTAAAATATCATGTATCCTGAAAAGGAGATTGTGTTTATGATACCCAATCAAGAAAGGAATAGATATAATTATGAAAATCCATGTTCGTTTCATTTGGCAAATGAACTTTGATTCTAAAGAAAATGCTGAAAAGAAAAGCTTTTCCTACGAAACAAAAGCATCAATATCATGTATTCCAATAAGAAGAATGTGTTTATGATGCCTAATCAAGAAAAAAAGAGATATAATTGCAAGAATTCATGTTCATCTCTTTTGGCAAATGAACTATTATTCTAAAGAGAAGGGTGAAAAGAAAGCTTAATCTTAAAAATGATGGATAGAGTTAGACGCCTAGGATCATCTTAAAAATGAATCAAAGAGAGCTTAATCTTAATCACACATGCTAATTAGAACTAAAGTTGTGACAATCCTGAGCCACAAGTTACTTTGATAAAATCAATTTAAGTTCTTGTTTAAAGAACAAAGAAGAAGTTCTAACATAGTGAAGAAACTCTCAAGATATTTTTTATTCCAATCTACCGAATTACATGAATGAGGCAGCCTTATATAGGCCTAAAATCTATAGAGTCCTAACAAAATAAGGATAATGCTAATCAATAAGAATAAAGTTAATTACTTATCCTAATCTGATTAGGACTTATCTAAACAACTTAAAATCATAAACACAATCCTAATAGTAATCAATAGGGGTAAAGTCTATTCCTTATCATAATCTGATTAGGAATTATCTAAATGAATTAAAATTAAAAAGTTAAATTCTTATTCAAAAAAATAAAAAATATGAAATCCTAAACTATAGGCCCATGAATACATGCAAATTGGGCTCCATTCATCTTCAACATGTGAATTAGGGTTCAAGCTTTATTCTTCACCCTTTTTAGCCTCAACACAATGTTTAAAAGTGATCAATCTTGGCAATGCACCTGATTCATCTTGAACAGCCTCTTTTACTTGCATTTTCATGATTAATCCTTGAAAAGCTTGCTTCATGCATTTACTCTTTGCCGTGGTCATTGGACCTCAAATTTCTTGCAAAGGATTATAATAATGGTTGGAATAGGTGTTTGTGCAAGTTGATCTCATCATTCCCCATTCTTTAAAAGGATTTGTCTGCGAATCACCTACATTATACAAAGATAAATCAGCAACATTAAAGGTAGCACTCACATTACCATAGCTATTCGGCAATTCTTGCTTGTAGGCATTGTCATTGATCTTTTTTAACACTTAAAAAGGTTTATCTCCTCTAGACTGCAACTTATATTTCCTTTAAGCAAAAAACCTCTCTTTACACAAATAAACCTAAACCCAATCTCTAAGTTTGAGAATGACCTTAATATGCCCCTTATTGTCTTGCCTTGCATATTGCTCATTCTTTTTATCTACGTTAGCTTCAACTTTGGCATGCAAATCCCTAAAAAAATCTACCTTATTCTTATCATCCAAATTAGCATGTTTATTTGTAGGCAAAGGTAAGATATCCAAAAGGAGTTAAAAGATTGATGGCATACACAACTTTAAAAAGAGAATAAGAAGTAATGGATTGAATACTCCTATTGTATGCAAACTCAATATAAGGCAAACACTTTTCCCATTATTTTAAGTTCCTTTGAATGATAGCATGCAACAAAGTAGTAAGTGTTTTATTAACTACTTTAGTTTGTCCCCTCGTTTGAGGATGTACAACAATAGAAAACAAGAGTTTAGTTCCCAACTTATTCCATAAAGTGTGCCAAAAATTACTTAAGAACATAACATCCCTATCACTTACTATTGTTCTAGGTAATCCTTGCAAATGTACTATTTCTTTAAAGATCAAATTAGCAATATATGTTACATCATTGGTTTTTGAACAAGCAATAAAATGCGCCATCTTCCTAAACCTGTCAACGACAACAAATATGCTGTCCTTACCACTTTAAGACCTAAGCAACCCTAATACAAAATCTAGTGGTACATCCATCCAAGGTTAACTAGGCACAGGTAAAGGTGTATATAAACCATGTGGCAGTACTTTAGATTTTGCTTGTTTACATTTTATACACTTATCACAAAGAGATTGCATATCATGCTTCATGTTAGTCCAATAAAAATGTTCATGTAATATATCTAAAGTCTTTTGCACACCAAAATGCCCCATTAGACCACCTCCATGAGTCTTTTTTAAACAACAAATATGAATTTCATGTAAAGAACATATAGGCACGCATATCTTTCTTAAACAAGAATCCACCATTCTTATAATATTCTCCATACGTACACTTAGAATATGCATTCCATAATTGGCTGAAATCAACATCATTAATATGCAAATCTTTAATAAACTTAAAACCAAGTAATTTGGTTTGCAATGAAGTAAGTGATGCATATCTTCTAGACAATGCATCAACTACAACATTTTCTTTTCTACTCTTGTACTTAATCACATAAAGAAACGTCTCAATAAACTCTAACCATTTGGCATGCCTCTTATTAAGCTTTCCTTGGGAATTCAAATATTTTAGGCTTTCATAATTAGAATGGATTATGAATTTTTTTGGCCATAAATAATGCTACCATGTCTATAGAGTTCTTACTAATGCATACTGCTCCTTGTCATAAGTAGGATAGTTTAATGTTGCCCCACTAAGCTTTTCATTAAAATAAGTAATCAGTTTAGAATCTTACATCAAAATAGCTCTTATTCCAATTCCAAATGCATTATATTTAACCTTAAAAACTTTATCAAAATTATACATAACAAAGGTGCATTAATCAACTTATCTTTCAAAGTATTAAGAGCTTTCCCATGCACATTATCCCACTTAAACACAACATTCATTTAAAGGCCTTGCGATAAAACTAAAGTCTCTTATAAACCTTTTATAAAAACTTGCTAAACCATGAAAATTTCTTAGCTCATTTGTATTCTTAGATGTTGGCCAGTCCCTAATTATCTTAACCTTGTCTTGATCTACACTTATTCCATATGAACTTCTAACAAAACTAAGAAAAACAATAGATTCCATGCAAAACGTGCATTTCTTAGGATTAGCATACAATTTATGCTACTTTAAAGTACTAAAAATAGCATGCAAATGTTTAACATGCTTGTCCAAAACTTTGCTATATACTAAAATATCATCAAAGTAAACCACAACAAATTTCCCAATGAAAAAATGTAAAACATGATTTATCAATCTCATAAAGGTGCTCGATGCATTAGTTAAACCAAACAACATCACTAACCACTCATATAAACCATATTTTGTCTTACATGCAATTTTTTTTCATCATTTCCTTTCATGTGAATTTCATAATAGCCATTCTTTAAATCAATTTTAGAGAACACACACAAACCATGTAATTATTTAAGCATATCTTCTAACCTAGGAATATGATGTCTATACTTTACAGTGATTTTATTGATGGCTCAGCAATCAACACACATGCACCATGTTCCATCTTTCTTTAGCACCAAAATCACAGGAACTGAACATAAGCTAAGACTCTATCTTATGAATCCCTTTTACACTAATTCATCCACTTGCCTATGAATCTCTATTGTCTTTTCAGGATTTGCTCTATAGGCTAGTCTATTAGGGATTGATGAACTAGGTTTGAAGTCTATTTGATGTTCAATACCTTTTAAAAGAGGTAATACATGTGGTATTTCCTCAAGAAATAAATTTACAAATTCTTGTAACAAAGAAACAACCAGACTAGGCAAAGAAGGGTTAAGATCGGTAGTTGAGAATAAACATCTTTCTACAAAAGTACAAGCAATTACTACCTTGGTAACATATAGCACTCTTAGTCTTACTTTTTTTTGCAAAAGCACTAACTCTTTTTTTTTCTCTCTATGTTGCTCTCCATATTCTGAATTTTTCCATCATTGCACATTATTATGATGTTTTTACTCTTTTACACACACTCACTTTTTATATCACTATTTTTTTCTCATGCCCTTATTTTTTTTCTTTCATCTTGCACTCTTTAGCTATCCTAATATGGTCCTCATATGCCTTTAATGGTTTGAGAGGTGTTAATACAATAACTTGATTATTTATTACAAAGCTATAGGTATTCTTATACCCACCATGAATAACATTCCATCAAATTGCTATGGACACCTTAAGAGTAAATGCCCAGCATGCATTGGTGCTGCATCACAAAGAGCCTCATCCTTGCAGTTGCCAATAAAAAATACAACTAACACTTACTTTGCCACTTTAACTTCATTATAATCATTTGACCATTGTAGCTTATATGGTCTTGGAAGCTTTATTGTAGGCAGATTTAGCTTTTCAACCATCAAAGTACTAGCAATTAGTGTAACTACCACTATCAATAATCATGCTACATCCCTTATTATTCACATGGCACTAAGTATGAAAGATGTGCTCACATTATACCTCATCACCATTTTTCTTAGGTTATGCTAAGAGCACGCTTAATAATTAGCATATCTCTATGCATGGGTTATTCAATGTTAACATCACTATAACCTCCAATAGTGGCATTCATCATAATTTAAACTTATGCTCTCTAACTCACCATTATCCATAACAATTATAGTCCTTTTATTTGGACATTGGGAAGTAATATGCCTAAATCCTTGACACCTGAAACATTTAATATCACGTGATTAGAAGATGATTTAGTTTTGATTTACCTTTGGAAACAGCAGCTAAATCCTTTAACTTTGCATCTTCTTTAGGTCTTGAGGTAGCTTTGTTATTCTCCTAATTTGACAACCATGAAAAGCTAAAAGTTGAACCATATTTGGAAGTGCCATAGACTTCAATTGCTTTTCCACCTTGATAGCTTTATACAACAATTCCTCCATCTCCATATAAAGATATAATTCCACCATATCAGTTATCTTTTTATTCAAACTAGCAATGAATCTAGCCATAGTTACCTCACGATTATCCTCTATATTAGCCCTAATCATGGTTATCTCTATCTCTTTATAGTAATCTTCTACATTCATGGATCCTTGAGTTAGCCTTTGCAACTTTTTATGCAAGTCCTTATAATAATGGCTAGGTATGAACCTCTTTCTTATCAGTATCTTTATTTTTTCCACGACCAAATAGGTCTTTCACTATTCCTACGCCTATTAATCACATATAGATCCTAACAAATACTAGCATAATCCGTGAACTCAACTGCTGCTAGTTTAATCTTCTTTCTTTTGAAGTAACTATGATAATAAAAAACATGTTCTACCTTTCTCTCCCACTCCAAGTATAATTTAGGTCATTTTTCCATGAAAGGTTAGGATTTTCATTTTAATACTACCCAAATTGCTATCTTGTTTTGAAATAGCCTTTTTACCTTTCCCAGAATTACTCTCATTAGAATAAGTATCCTTCTCTTCCTCTACCTCACCATATGTTTTCTAAAGGATCTAAGATTGGATGGGGACTCTATTTATCTAACTTTATGTCTAAAAGCTTGAATTGGTCTTGGACAGTTTTATAAACAACTTGATATCGATTTAAGTATTATCTCTTCCATTACTCATGTTGTAAACCTATAAAAATTTGTTAGGAATAAAATAGATTAGTTTTCCTCACCACTCCTTTACGTGTTTACACTCAAGATTGGTTACTTAATCACTCGTGTTTCACTTAATTTTAGCTTTTTTTGATGATATTCTCACCTTTCTTACCTTTTTTCACTCAACTTCCCCTTACACACCTTCTAAAAAGAACTTTGTCAATGATCTTACCAAAATAGCAAGCAACAATGAAGTTATTGTAACTTTTATTAATAAGATAAATAAAAATGATGAAGAATGTGAAATCAACAAGAAAAATGAAGGGAAATGAATTCAGCAAGAAATATTAAAGGAAGAGAAACCAACAAGGAGGGAACAAAGAATTCTTTACACGATATGAATATGATGTTTTAATAACAATCTTTTTTTAAGATGAAAAAGGGCTAGAACACTAGAATACTTTTTTTATAGATGATGAGTAGCACTAAATATAATAGAAATACAATGAAATTATAGGATTAAAAGATAGATTACACTTGACTTTCAATAACCAAAGCTCTTATGCCAAATAATGCATACCTTAGGTTGAAAACACAACCTAAAACCTGATTGGATGAAATTAGGCCCTTAGAATCATCTAAAAATTCAAGCAAAGAGAACTTGACCCTAATCAAACCTGCTGATTAAAACCACAGTTATAAGAATCTTGATCGCCATAAGTTACCTTAATAAGATCAATTTGAGTTCTTGTTTAAAGAAAAAAGAAGAAGTTCTCAAAAAAGGAAGCTTTCATATGAATGAGGTAGCCTTATATAGGCCTAAAATCTGTAGAGTACTAACTAAACAAGGATAAAGTCTATTATTTATCCTAATTTGATTAGGACTTATCTAAACAGCTTAAAATTCTAAACACAATCCTAATAGTAATTAGCAAAGATAAAATCTACTCTTATCATAATCTGATTAGGAATTATCTAAACAAAATAAAATTAAAAAGTCAAATTCTTATTCAAAAAAATTAAAAATCTGAAATCCTGAACTATAAGCCCATGAATACATGCAAATTGGGCTCCATTCATCTTGAACATGTGAATCGGCCTCTAGCCTTTATTCTTCACCCTTTTTAGCCTCAATACAATGTAAAAAAGTGATAATCTTGGCAATGCATCTGATTCATCTTGAGTAGCCTCCTTTGCCTACATTTGCATGATTAATCCTTGCAAAGCTTGTTTCATGCATTTAGTCTTTGCCCATAGTCATTAGACCTCAAATTTCTAATAAAAGATCATAATAATGGTTGAAAATAGTGTTTAAGCAAGTTGATCTCCATCATTTTCTTGCTAAACCAAAACATCATTGTCATGTATCCCAAGAAGGAGAATGCTTATATGATGCCCAATCATGAAAAGAATGGATGTAAGTATGAAAATCAATGTTTGTCTCTTTTGGTAAATAAACTTCAAACGAAAAATAGTAGAAAGAAAAGCTTTTCTTGTTAAACCAAAGCATCAATATTATGCATCCTAATATGGAGAATATGTGTTTATAATGCCCAACCATGGAAAGAACAGATATAGCTATCAAAATCATGGTTCATCTCTTCTGGCAGACAAACTTAGATTCTATAGAAAATGTTGGAAAAAAATCTTTTCTATGAAACCAAAGCTCCAATATCATGTATCCCAACGGGAAGAATGTGTTTAAGAGCCTAATCAAGAAAAGAATGGATAAAATTATGAAAATCCATGTTCATCTCTTTTGGTAGACAAATTTTGATTCCATAGAAAATGTTACAAAGAAAAGCTTTTCTTGCAAAGCCAAAGCATCAATATCATGTATCTCAATAACGAGAATGTGTTTATGATGCCTAATCATAGCGAGAACGGATATAATTACAAAAATTTATGTTCATTTCTATTAACGAATGAACCATGATTTTATGATAAATGGTGAAAAAATAGCTTTTCTTCTTAAACCAAGGCATCAATATCTTGTATCCTAATAAGGAGAATGTGTTTATGATGCCCAATGAAGGAAAGAATGGATGTGAATACAAAAATCCATGTTCACCTTTTTCGGTAGATGAATTGTTATTTTACGGAAAAGAGTAGAAAGAGAAAATTTATTGTCAAAGCAAAGCATCAATGTCATGCTTCTCAATAAGGAGAATGTGTTTATGATGCCCAATTATGAAAAGAATGGATATAATTATGAAAATCCATGTTCGTCACTTTTGGCAGGCAAGCTTTGATTTTATGAAAAATGGCAAAAAGAAAAGCCTTTCTTGTCAAAGTAAAGCATCAACATCATGCATCCCAATGATAGGAATGTGTTGATGATACTAAATCAAGAAAAAATGGATATATTTTTTGGAATATATGTTCACCACTTTTGGCACATAAACTTTGATTCGAAGGAAAATAAGGGAAAGAAAAGTTTTTCTTGTCAAAGAAAAGCATCAATGTCATAAATATCAATGAGGAGAATGTGTTTATGACCCCTAATCATGAAGAATAGATATAACTATAAAATTCCATGTTTATCTCTTTTAGTGGATAAACTTTAATTCTACGAAAAATGGTCAAAAGCTGCTTTTCTTGTTAAATCAAAGCATCAATATCATGTAATGGAATGAGAATAATATATTTATGATGCCTAATCATGAAAAGACTGGACATAATTGCAAAATCCATGTTTGTCTCTATTAGCGGATGAACTTTGATTCTTCAAAAAATGGAGTAAAGAAAAGCTTTTCTTTTTAAACTAAAGCATCAATATCTTGTATCCCAATAAGGAGAATGTGTTTATGATGCCTAATTAGGAAAAGAATGGATGCCATTACAAAATTCCATGTTTGCCTCTTTTGGTAGATGAATTTGGATTCTATGTAAAATAGCAGAAAGAGAAACTTTTCATGTTAAACTAAAGCATCAATATCAAGTATCCCAAAAAAAAGAATGTCTTTATGATGCCTAATCAAGAAAAGAATGGATATAATTACAAAAATCCATGTTTGCCTCTTTTGGTAAACGAACTTTGATTTTATGAAAATAGATTCAAATAGAAGCTTTTCTTGTTAAACCAAAGCATCAATGCCATGTATCCTACTGAAGAGAATGTGTTTGTGATACCCAATCAAGAAAATAATGGACATAGTCATTAAAATCCCTGTTCATCTCTTTTGGCAGAGAAAGTTTGATTCCATAGAAAATGTTGGAAAGAAAAACTTTTCTTCTTAAACCGAAGCATCCATATCTTGTATCGCAATGAAGAGAATATGTTTAAGATGCCCAACCAAGGAAAGAATGGATGTAGTTATGAAAATCCATGCTCACCTTTTTTGGTGGGTAAATTTTGGTTCGATAAAAAATGGTAGAAAGAGAAGCATTTCTTGCTATACTAAAGCATCCGTATAATGTATCCCAAAGAAGAGAATGTGTTTATGATGCCTAATCAAAAAAGAATGGATATAATTATGAAAATCTATGTTCATTTTTTTGGCAGAAAAACTTCAACTCAACAAAAAAATGGATAAAAAAACTTTTCTTGTTAAACAATGGCATTAATATCATGTATCCTAGTGAGGAGGATGTGTTTATGATGCCCAATCAAGAAAAGGATTGACATAATTATAAAAATCTTGTCCATCTCTTATGTAGACGAACATTGATTTTACAAAACATGTTGGAAAAAGGTTTTTCTTGTGAAACCAAAGCATCAATATCATGCATCCTAAAAATGAGAATGTGTTTATGATCTTGATTAAGAAAAGAATGGATATAATTTTAAAAATCCATGTTAGTCTATTTTGGTAGATAAAGTTTGTTTCCATAGAAAATATTGGAAAGAAAAACTTTTCTTGTGAAACCAAAGCATCAATATCTTGTATCCCAACAAGGAGAATGTGTTTATGATGTCCAATCATGAAATGAATGGATATAATGATGAAAATCCATGTTTATCACTTTTGGCAAATAAATTTTGTTTCTACAGAAAAAGATGGAAGGAAAAACTTTTCTAGTTATACCAAAGCATAAATATCATGTATCACAATGAAAAGAATGTGTTTATGAGGCCTAATCATGAAAAGAATAGATATAACTATGAAAATCCATGTTTGACTTTTTGGTAAATGAGCTTTAATTTCACAAAAAATGGTAGAGGGAAAAGCTTTTCTTGCTAAGCCAAAGCATCAATATCATGTATCCCATGGAGGAAAATGTGTTTATGTTGCCTTATCATGAAAATAATTGATATAGTTATGAAAATCCATGTTCGTCTCTTTTGGCAGAGGAGCTTTGATTCTGTAAAAAATGTTGAAAAGAAAAGCTTTTCTTGTCAAAGCAATGCATGAATATCATTTATCCAAATATGGAGAATGTGTTTATGATGCCAAATTAAGAAATGAATTGATATATTTTTGACAATTCATGTTTGTGACTTTTGGTAGCTGAACATTGATTCCAAGGAGAATAGGGGAAAGAAAAGTTTTTCTTGTTTAGCCAAAGCATCGATGTCTTTAATCCAAATGAAGAGAATGTGTTTACAATGCCTGATCATGAAAAGAATGGATTTAACTACAAAAATCCACATTCATCTCTTTTAGTGGATGAACTTTAATTCTACGAAGAATGGTTGAAAGAAAAGCCTTTTTTTTTTAAATCAAACCATCAATATCATGTGACAAAATGAGATAAATATATTTATGATGCCTAATCATGAAAAGAATAGATACAATTGCAAAGTGAATGTTTGTCTCTTTTGGCAGATAAACTTTGATTCTACGAAAAGTGGAGGAAAGAAAAGCTTTTTCTTGTTAAGCCAAAGCATTAATATCATGTATCCCAATAAGGAGAATATGTTTATAATGCCCAATCAAGGGACGAATGGATATAATATTGAAAATCCACGTTTGTCTTTTTTGGCAGACGAACTTTGGTTCTACAAAAAATGTTGGAAAAATAGTTTTGATGAAGAATGTGATTATGATGCCTATTCAAGAAAAGAATGGATAGAATTATGAAAATCCATGTCCATCTCCTTTAGCAGATGAAAGAAAAGCTTTTCTTATTAAACTAAAGCATCAATATCATGTGTCTTAGTAAAGAAAATGTGTTGATGATGCCTAATCAAGAAAAAAATGGACATAATTATGAAAATCCTTGTTCGTCTCTTTTGGCAGACGAACTTTAATTTTACAAGAAATGCTAGAAAGAAAAGCTTTGCTTGCCAAATCAAAGCATCAATATCATGTACCCCATACCCCATAGAGGATAATGTGTTTATGATGCCAGGTCAAGAAAATAACAGATATAATTATGAAAATTCATGTTGGTCTCTTTTGGCAGATGAACTTTGATTCTATAAAAAATGTTAGCAAGAAAAGCTTTTCCTATGAAAGCAAAGCATCAATATCATGTATCCTAATGCAATAAATGTGTTTATGATGCCCAATCAAGAAAAGAATGGATATAATTATGAAAATCCATGCTCATCTATTTTGGTGAACAAACTTTGATTCTAGGGAAAATAGTGGAGCGAAGAGCTTTTCTTGTTAAACCAAAGCATTAACATAATGTGTCACAATAAGAAGAATGTGTTTATTATGCCCAATCATGAAAAGAGTAGGTATAATTATGAAAATCCATGTCCATTTCTTTTGGTGGACGAACTTTGATTTTACAAAAGGTGGTGGAAAAAATTCTTTTCTTGCAAAACCAAAGCATCATTATCATGCATCCCTATGACTAGAATGTGCTTATAATGCCCAATCAAAGGAAGAATAAATGTAGTTGTGAAAATCCACATTCATCTCTTTTGGCAGATAAACTTTGATTCTATAGAAAATGTTGAAAAGAAAAGCTTTTCTTTCAAAACTAAAGTGTCAATATCATGTATCCCAATGAAGAGAATAGGTTTATCACACCTAATCATGAGAATGGGCATAATTATGAAAATCCATTTTCGTCTCTTTCTGTGAGGGAACTTTGATTCTACAAAAAATGTAAAGCAAAAAGCTTTTCTTGTTAAACCAAAGCTTCAATGTCATGCATTCCATTTAGGAGAATGTGTTTATGATACCCAATCATGAAAGGAATGGACATAATGACGAAAATCCATGTTCATCTTTTTTAGCGAACAAACTTTGATTCTACGAAAAATGATAGAAGGAAGAGCTTTTCTTGTTAAACCAAAGCATTAATATCATGCATTACAATGAAAGGAATGTGTTTATCATGCCCAATCATGAAAAGAATGGATAAAATTACAAGAATCCATGTTCATCTCTTTTGGCAGATACACTATGATTCTGAGGAAAGTTGTGGAAAGAAAGGCTTTTCTTGTTAAACCAAAGCATCATTGTCATGTATCCCAATAAGGAAAATGTGTTTATGATGCCCAATTAAGAAAAAATGGATATAATTATGAAAATCCACGCTTATCTCTTTTGGCGAATGGACTTTAATTCTAAGGAAAATGGTGGAGAAAAAAGCTTTTATTGTTAAACCAAAGCATTAACGTATTGTGTCATAATGAGAAGAATGTGTTTATGCCCAATCATGAAAAGAGTAGATATATTTATGAAAATCTGTGTTCATCTTTTTTCATGGACAAACTTTGATTCTACAAAAAATGGTGGAAGGAAATGCTTTTCTTGCAAAACCAAAGCATTATTGTCATTCATCCCAATGAGGAGAATGTGTTTATGATGCCCAATCAAGGGAAGAATGGATGTAGTTGTGAAAATCCACATTCATCTCTTTTGGCAGACAAACATTGGTGCTACAAAAAATGTTGAAATGAAAACCTTTTCTTACAAAACCAAAGCGATAATATCCTGAATCCCAACGAGGAGAATAGGTTATCATGTCCAATCATTAAAAGAATAGGCATAACTATGAAATCCATGTTCAACTATTTTGGTGAATGAACTTTGATTCTATGAAAAATGGTAGAGCAAAAGCTTTTCTTGTTAAACCAAAGCTTCAATATTGTGTGTCCCAATGAGGTGAACGTGTTTATGATGCCCAATCAAGAAAAGAATGGATATAATTATGAAAATCCATTCTCATCTCTTTTGGTGAACAAACTTTAATTCTAGGGAAAATGCTAGTCAGAAAAGCTTTTCTTGTTAAACCATAGCTATAACATATTGTTTTGCAATGAGAATACTATGTTTATTATGCCTAATTATGAGAAAAATAGATATAATTATAAAATTCTATGTTTGTCTCTTTTGATGGATAAACTTTGATTCTATGAAAAATAGTGGAAAGAAAAGCTTTTCTTACTAAACGAAAGCATCATTGTCATGTATCCTAATGAGGAAAATGTGTTCATGAAACAATGAAGGAAAGAATGGATATAATTGTGAAAATCCACATTCTTTTCTTTTGGTAGATGAACTATGATTTTATTAAAAAAGTTTAAAAGAAAAGCTTTTCTTATGAAAGCAAAGCATCAATACCATATATCTCTATGAGAAGAATGTGTTTATGATGGCAAGTTAAAAAAAGAATTGATATAATTACGAGAATCCAGGTTCATCTTTTTTGGTAGATGAACTATGACTCTAAGGGAAAAAGTGGGGAGAAAAGCTTTTGTTCTTTAACCAAAGCACCAATATCTTGTATCTAAATGACAAGAATGACTTTATCATGCGTAATCAAGAAAAGAATGGATATAATTATGAAAATCTGTGTCTGCCAATTTGGTAGATAAACTTTTAATCAAGAAAAAATGGTGAAATGAAATGTTTTTCTTGTTAAACCAAAGCATCAATATCTTGTATCCCAATGAGGAGAATATGTTTATAATGCCCAATCATGAAAAAAAATCGATATAATTACAAAAGTCCATGCTCATCTCTTTTTGCGAACGAGTTTTAATTCTATGGAAAATGATGGAACGAAAAGCTTTTCTTATTAAACCAAAGCATCAATGCCATGTATCCCAATGAGAAGAATTGTTTATGATGCCTAATTACAAAAAGAATGGATATGATAATAAAAATCCTTGTTCCTCTACTTTGGCAGAAGAACTTTGATTCTATAAAAAAATGTTAGAAAGTAAAGCTTTTTTTACGAAGCCAAAGCATTAATATCATGTATCCTAATGAGGAGAATGTGTTTATGGTGCCTAATCAAGAAAAGAATAGATATAACAATGAAACTCCATGTTCCTCTCTTTTGGTAGATGAACTTTGATTCTATAGAAATGTTGAAAAGAAAAGCTTTTCTTGCGGAGCTAAAGCATTAATATCATGTATCGTAATGAGAAGACTATCTTTATGATGCCTAATCAAGAGAAGAATGGATATAATTATGAAAATCCATGCTTATCTTTTTTGGTAGATAAACTTTGATTCCATAGAAAATATTGGAAAGAAAAGCTTTTCTTGCAAAACCAAAGCATCAATATCATGTATCCCAATGAAGAGAATGTGTTTATGATGCCTAATCATGAATTGGATAGATATAATGATAAAAATCCTTGTTCACCTCTTTTGGCAAACAAACTTTGTTTCCACGAAAAATGGTAGAAAGAAGAGCTTTTCTTGTAAAGCAAAGCAGTAATATCATGCACAATGAGAAGAATATGTTTATTATGTCCAATCATGGAAAGAATAGATATAATTATGAAAATCCATGTTCATCTTTTTGGGTGGATGAACTTTAATTCTATGGAAAATGATAGAAAGGGAAGCTTTCCTTGCTAAACCAAAGCATCATTATCATGCACCCCAATTAGAAGAATGTATTTATGATGCCCAATCAAGGAAAGAATGGATATAGTTGCGAAAATCCATATTCATCTCTTTTGGCAGACAAATTTTTATTCTAAAAAAAATGTTGAAAAAAAAAGCATTTCTTACAAAACCAAAGCATCAATATCATGTATCCCAATGAGGAGAATGGGAATATCTTGCCCAATCATGAAAAGAATGGATATAATTATGAAAATCAATGTTCATCTCTTTTGGTGAATGAATTTTGATTCTACGAAAAATGCTGGAGCAAAAAGCTTTTCTTATTAAACCAAAGCCTCAATTTCATGTATCCCAATTAGGAGAATGTGTTTATGATATCCAATCATAGAAAGAATGGAAATAATAACGAAAATTCGTGTTTGTCTATTTTGGTGAACAAATTTTGATTCTACAGAAAATGGTGAAAAAAAAGCTTTTCTTGTTAAACCAAAGCATTAATATCATGCGCCACAATAAGAGGAATGTGTTTATCATGCCCAATCATGAAAAGAATGGATATAATTACAAGAATCCATGTTCGTCTCTTTTGGCATATGCACTATGATTCTAAGGAAAATGGTGGAAAAAAAGGTTTTTTCTTGTTAAATCAAAGCATCAATGTCATGTATGCTGATGAGGAAAATGTGTTTGTGATGCCTAATCATGAAAAGAATGGACATAATTATGAAAATCCATTTCATCTCTTTTAGTGGATGGACTTTGATTATACAGAAAATGGTGGAAAGAAAAGCATTTATTGCTAAACCAAAGCATCAATATCATGTATTCTAATTAGAAGAATGTGTTTATGATGCCCAATCAAGGGAAGAGTGGAATAATTATGAAAATTCAAGTTCGTTTTTTTTGCCGAAGAACTTCGATTCTATAGAAAATGTTGAAAAGGACAGCTTTTCTTGCGAAACCAAGGCATTAATATCATGTATCCCAATAAGGAGAATGTGTTTATGATGCCTAATCAAGAAAAAATGGCTATAATCACAAGAATCAATGTTTGTATTTTTTGGCAGACACACCATGATTTTAAGGAAAATGGTGGAAATAAAACTTTTGTGATTAAACCAAAGCATCAGTGTCATGTGCCCTAATAAGGAGAATATGTTTATGATGCCCCATCATGAAAAAAAGCAATATAATTACAAATTCCATTTTCATCTCTTTTGGCAGATAAACATTAATTTTACCAAAAAAGGTGGAAGGAAAGCTTTTCTAATTAAATCAAAGAATCAATAGCATGTATCCTAGTGAGGAGATTGTGTTTATGATGCCCAATAATGAAAAGAATATATGTATTTATGAAAATCCATGTTCACCTCTTTTGGTAGATGAATTTTAATTTTACAGAAAATGTTGGAAGGAAAAGTTTTTCGTACGAAACCTAATCATCAATATCATGTACCCTATTGAGGAGAATGTGTTTTTGATGCCTAATCAAGAACAAAAATGGATATAACTATAGGAGACCATGCTCGTCACTTTTGGCGGACATACTATAAGTCTAAGGAAAAAAGTAGAAAGAAAAGCTTTTTTTCTTAAACGAAAGCATTAATATCTTGTAACCGAATAAGGAAATGTTTTTATCATGCAAGAAAAGAATGGATATAAGTATGCAAATCCACATTCACTTCTTTTGGTAAACAAACTTTGATTCTATGAAAAATAATGGAAAGAGAAGCATGCATCGATATCATGTATCCCAGTGAGAAGAATATGTTTATGATACCCAATCATGAAAAGCATTAATATTATGCATCCCAAGGAAGAGCATTTCTTGTTAAACTAAATCATCAATACGTTGTATTGCAATGAGAATAATGTGTTTATGATGCCTAATCATGAAAAGAATAGATATAATCACAAAAATTAATGTTCGTTTCTTCTTGTGATTGAACTTTAATTCTAGTTAAAATAGTGGAAAAAAGCTTTTATTGTTAAAGCAAGACATGAATATCATGTATACTAATGAGGAGAATGCGTTTAAGATGCTGAATCAAGAAAAGAGTAGATATAATTAGGAAAACCCATGTTCGTCTCTTTTGGTAGATGAATCTTGATTCTACCGAAAATGTTGAAAAGAAAAGCTTTTCTCTTAAAACCAAAGCATCAATATCATGTATATCAATGAAGAGAATATGTTTATGATGCCTAATCAAGAAAAGAATGGATATAATTATAAAAATCCATGCTCATCTCTTTTGTCAAATAAACTTTGATTCCATGAAAAATATTAGAAAGAAAAACTATTCTTTCAAAACCAAAGCATCAATATCATATATCCCATCGAGGAGAATGTGTTTATGGTGCCAAATCATGAAAAAAATGGATATAATGGTGAATATCCGTTTGTTTCTTTTTGCGAGCGAAATTTGATTCTATGAAAAATAATAGAAAGAAGAGCCTTCCTTGTTAAACCAAAGCATCGATATCATGATCCCCAATGGGGAGAATTTGTTTATGATGCCTAATCAAGAAAAGAATGGAGATAAATACAAGAATCCATGTTAATCTTTTTTGGAAGATACACCATGATTGTAAGGAAAATGGTGGAAATAAAAATATTTCTTGTTAACCAAAGCATCAATGTCATGTGCCCTAATGAGGAGAATGTGTTTATGATGGCCAGTCACAAAAAGAATGAATATAATTACAAAATTCCATTTTCATTTTTTTGGCGGATGAACATTGATTTTACCAAAAATGATGGAAAGAAAGCCTTTTTGATTAAATGAAAGCATTAATATCATGTATCCTAATGAGGAGATTGTTTTTATGATGCCCAATCAAGAAAAGAATAGATATATTTATGAAAACCCATGTTCATCTCTTTTGGCAGATGAACTTTGATTTTATAAAAAATATTGGAAAGAAAATTTTTTCATACGAAACCAAATCATCAATATCATGTGCCTTATCGAGGATAATGTGTTTCTGATGCCTAATCAGGAACAAAAATGGATATAACTACAAAAGTCCATGTTCATCTCTTTTGGCAGACATGCTATGAGTTTAAGGAAAAACATAGAAGTAAAAGCTTTTCTTCTTAAATGAAATCGCCAATATCTTGTATTTGAATGAGGAAAAGTGCTTATCATGCCTAATCAAGAAAAGAATGGATATAATTATGCAAATCCACATTCGCCTCTTTTGGCATACAAACTTTGATTCTATGAAAAATAGTGGAAAGAGAAGCATGCATCGATATCATATATCCCAGTACGAAGAATGCGTTTGTGATGCCCAATTGTGAAAAACATCTATATTATGTATCCCAAAGAAGAGCTTTTCTTGTTAAACCAAAACATCAATACCTTACATTGTAATGAGAAGAATATGTTTCTAATGCCTAATCATGAAAAGAATATATATAATCTCAAGAATCAATGTTCTATTCTTTTCGCGGTTGAGCTTTAATTCTAGTTAAAATGGTGAAGAAAAAGCTTTTATTATTAAAGCAAGGCATAAATATCATGTATTCTAATGAGGAGATTGTGTTTATGATGCTGAATCAAGAAAAGAGTAGATATAATTAGGAAAACCCATGTTCATCACTTTTGGTAGATGAACTTTGATTCTACAAAAAATATTGAAAAAAAAAGCTTTTCTCACAAAACCAAAGCATTAATATCATGTATCTTAACGAGGAGAATGTGTTTATGATGCCCAATCAAGAAAATAATGGATATAATTATAAAAATCCATCTCGTCCCTTTTGGCAGATGAACTTTGATTCCATGGAAAATGTTGGAAAAAAAACTTTTCTTACAAAACCAAAGCATTAATATCATGTATCCCATTGAGGAGAATGTGCTTATGGTGCCTAGAAATGAAAAGAATGGATATAATGACGAAAATCCATGTTCATTTCTTTTAGCGAGCAAACTCTGATTCTAAGAAAAACGGTGGAAAGAAGAGCTTTTTTGTTAAGCCAAAGCATCGATATCATGTATTCCCAATGAGGAGAATGTGTTTATGATGCCTAATCAAGAAAAAAATGGATATAATTACAAGAATCCATGTTCGTCTTTTTTAGCAAATACACCATGATTTTAAGGAAAATGGTGGAAATAAAAACTTTTCTTGTAAACCAAAGCATCAATGTCATATGCCCTAGCGAGGAGAATGTGTTTATGATGCCCACTCATGAAAAGAATGAATATAACTATGAAATTCCATTTCATCTCTTTTGGTAAATGAACTTTGATTTTATCAAAACTGGTGGAAGGAAAGCTTTTTTGATTAAATGAAACCATTAACATCATGTATCCCAATAAAGAGATTGTGTTTATAATGCCTAATCAAGAAAATAATTGATATATTTATGAAAATCCATGCTCGTCTCTTTTGGCAGATAAACTTTGATTTTATAGAAAATGTTAGAAAGAAAAGTTTTTCATGCAAAATCAAATCGTTGATATCATGTACCGCATTAAAGAGAATGTGTTTCTGATGCCTAATTGAGAAAAGAATGGATATAGTTACAAAAGTCTATGTTCATCTTTATTGGCAGATGCACTATTATTGTAAGGAAAATAATGGAAATAAAAACTTTTCTTGTAAACCAAAGCATCAATGTCATGTGCCCTAATGAAGAGAATATGTTTATGATGCCCAATCATGAAAAGAATGAATATAATTACGAAATTCCAGTTTCATCTCTTTTAGTGGATGAACATTGATTTTACCGAAACTGGTGGAAGGAAAGCTTTTCTGATTAAATCAAAGCATCAATATCATATATCCTAATGTGGAGATTGTGTTTATGATGCTCAATCAAGAAAAGAATAGATATATTTTTGAAAATCCATGTTCGCCTCATTTGGCGGACAAATTTTAATTTTATAAAAAATGTTGGAAAGAAAAGTTTTTTATGCAAAACCAAATCATCATATCATGCACCTCATTGAGGAGAATGTGTTTCTGATGCCTAATCAAGAACAAAAATGGATATAACTACAGAAGTCCACATTCGTCTCTTCTGGCAGACATACTATGAGTTTAAGGAAAAAAATATAAAAGAAAAGCTTTTCTTCTTAAACGAAAGCATCAATATCTTGTATCTGAATAAGGAAATGTGTTTATCATGCCCAATCAAGAAAATAATGGATATAATTAAGCAAATCCGTGTTCACCTCTTCTGGCAAACCAACTTTGATTCTATGAAAAATAGTGGAAAGATGAGCATGCATTGATATTATGTATCCTAGTGAGGAGAATATGTTTATGATGCCTAATCATGAAAAGCATCAATATTATGTATCCTAAAGAAGAGCTTTTCTTGTTAAACCAAAACATCAATACCTTGTATTGCAATGAGAAGAATGTGTTTATGATGCCTAATCATGAAAAGAATAGAAATAATCTTAAAAATCAATTTTCCTTTGTTTTGCTGGTTGAATTTTGATTCTAGTTAAAATGATGGAAAAAAAAGTTTTATTGTTAAAGCAAGGCATAAATATCATGTATTGTAATAAGGAGACTACGTTTATGATACTGAATCAAAAAAAGATTAGATATAATTAGGAAAACCATGTTCATCTCTTTTGGTAGATAAACTTTGATTTTACAAAAAATGCTAAAAAGAAAAGCTTTTCTCGCAAAACCAAAGCATCAATATCATGTATCTCAATGTGAAAAATGTGTTTATGATGCCCAATCAAGAAAAGAATGGATATAATTATAAAAATCCATGCATGTCTCTTTTGGCAGACAAACTTTGATTCCATGGAAAATGTTTGAAAGAAAAATATTTCTTGCGAAACTAGGGCATTAATATCATGTATCCCATTGAGGAGAATGTGTCTATGATGCCCAATCATGAAAAAAATGGATATAATGGCAAAAATCCATGTTTGTTTCTTTTAGTGGGCAAACTCTGATTTTAGAAAAAATAATGGAAAGAAGAGCTTTTCTTGTTTAACCAAAGCATCGATATCATGTATCCCCATGAGGAGAATGTGTTTATGCTACCTAATCAAGAAAACAATGGATATAATTACAAGAATCCATGTTCATCTTTTTTGGTAGATACACCATGATTGTAAGAAAAATGGTGGAAATAAAAACTTTTCTTGCAAACCAAAGCATCAATGTCATGTGCCCTAATGAGGAGAATATGTTTATGATGCCCAATCATGAAAAGAATGAATGTAATTATGAAATTCCATTTTCCTCTATTTTGGTGGATGAACATTGATTTACCAAATATGGTGGAAGGAAAGCTTTTTTGATTAAATAAAAGCATTAATATCATGTATCCTAATAAGGAAATTGTATTTATAATGCCCAATCAAGAAAAGAATAGATATATTTATGGAAATCCATGTTTATCTTTTTTTGCAGATGAACTTTGATTTATAGAAAATGTTGGAAAGAAAAAATTTTCATGCAAAATCAAATCATTAATATCATGTACCCCATTGAGGAGAATGTGTTTCTGATGCCCAATCAATAAAAGAATGGATATAATTACAAGAATCCAGGTTCGTCTTTTTTGGCAAATACACCATGATTGTAAGGAAAATGGTGGAAATAAAAACTTTTCTTGTAAACCAAAGCATCAATGTCATGTGCCCTAATGAGAAGAATGTATTTATGATACCCAATCATGAAAAGAATGAATATAGTTATGAAATTTCATTTTTGTCTCTTTTGGCGGATGAACATTGATTTTACCAAAGACAAGCTTTTTTGATTAAACTAAACATCAATATCATGTATCCTAACAAGGAGATTGTGTTTATGATGCCTAATCAAGAAAGAAATAGATATATTTATTAAAATCCATGTTTACCTCTTTTGGCAGAGAAATTTTAATTTTATAAAATATGCTAGAAAAAAAGTTTTTTATGTGAAACCAAATCATCAATATCATGCACCCCATTGAGGAGAATGTGTTTCTGATGCCTAATCAAGAACAAAAATGGAAATAACTATAGAAGTCCATGTTCGTCTCTTCTAGCAGATGTACTATGAGTCTAAGGAAAAAAGTATAAAAGAAAAGCTTTTCTTCTTAAACGAAAGCATCGATATCTTGTATCCGAATAAGGAAATGTGTTATCATGCCCAATCAAGAAAATAATAGATATAATTATGCAAATCCGTGTTTGCCACTTTTGGCAAACCAACTTTGTTTCTATGAAAAATAGTGGAAAGAGGAGCATGCATCGATATTATGTATCCCAGTGAGGAGAATGTGTTTATGATGCCCAATCGTGAAAAGCATCAATATTATGTATCCCAAAGAAGAGCTTTTCTTGTTAAACCAACAACAATACCTTGTATTGCAATGAGAAGAATGTGTTTATGATGCCCAATCATGAAAAGAATAGATATAATCACAAAAATTAATGTTCATTTTTTTAGTGGTTGAACTTTGATTCTAGTTACAATGGTAGAAAAGAAAGCTTTTATTCTTAAAGCAAGGCATAAATATCATGTATCCTAATGAGGAGACTACATTTATGATGGTAAATCAAGAAAAGAGTAGATATAATTAGGAAAACCCATGTTCATTTCTATTGGTAGATGAACATTGATTCTATAGAAAATGTTAGAAAGAAAGACTTTTCTCGCAAAACCAAGGCATGAATATCATGCATCTTAATGAGAAGAATGTGTTTTTGATGCGCAATCAAGAAAAGAATGGATATAATTATATAAATCAATGCTTGTTTCTTTTGGCAGACAAACTTTGATTCCATGGAAAATGTTGGAAAGAAAAACTTTTCTTGTGAAACCAGAGCATCAATATTATGTATCTCGTTGAGTAGAATATGTTTATGACGCCAATAATGTAAAGAATGGATATAATAATGAAAAATCCATGTTCATTTCTTTTGGTAGGCAAACTCTGATTCTATGTGGAAATAAGAGCTTTTCATGAAAGCATCGATGTCATGTTTCCCCAATGAGGAAAATGTATTTATGATGCCCAATCAAGAAAATAATAGATATAATTACAAGAATCCATGTTCATCTTTTTTAGTAGATACACCATAATTGTAAGGAAAATGGTGGAAATAAAAACTTTTCTTGTTAACCAAAGCATCAATGTCATGTGCCCCAATGAGGAGAATGTGTTTATGATACCCAATCATGAAAAGAATGAATATAATTACGAAATTCCATTTTCATCTTTTTTGGTGGATGAACATTAATTTTACCAAAAATTATGGAAGGAAATCTTTCTAATTAAATGAAAGCATTAATATCATATATCCCTATGAGGAGATTGTGTTTATGATGCCCAATCAAGAAAAGAATAGATATATTTATGAAAATCCATGTTTTCATTTTTGGCAGATGAACTTTGATTTTATAAAAAATGTTAGAAAGAAAAGTTTTTCATGTGAAACCAAATCATCAATATCATGTACCCCATTGAAGAGAATGTGTTTCTAATGCCTAATCAAGAACATAAATGGATATAACTATGGAAGTCCATGTTCGTCTCTTTTAGCGGACGCACTATGAGTCTAAGGAAAAAAGTAGAAAGAAAAGCTTTTCTTCTCAAACAAAAGCATAAATATCTTCTATCTGAATAAGGAAATGTGTTTATCATGCCCAATCAAGAAAAAAAAGGATATAACTACAAGAATCCATGTTCATATTTTTTGATGAACATATGGTGATTCTAAGGAGAATGTTGGAAAGAAAAGCTTTTCTTATTAAACTAAAGCATCAATGTCATGTATGCCAATGAGGAAAATATGCTTATGATGCCTAATCATAAAAGAATGGATATAATTATGAAAACCCATGTTCATCTCTTTTGGCGGATGAACATTGATTCTACAAAAAATGGTGGAAAGAAAAGCTTTTCTTGCTAAACCAAAGCATCAATATAATGTATCGCAAAGAGGAAAAATGTGCTTATGATGCCTAATCAAATGAAGAATGGATATAATTATGAAAAATCCACATTTGTCTCTTTCGACAAGTGAGCTTTGATTCTATAAAAAATGTTGGAAAAAAACTTTTCTTGTTAAACCAAAGCATTAATATCATGTATCCCAATAAGGAGATTGTGTTTATGATGCCCAATCAAGAAAAGAATAGACATTATTATGCAAATTCATGTTCATCTCTTTTGGCAAAAGAACTTTGATTCTACAAAAAATGTTGGAAAGAATAGCTTTTCCTACAAAACCAAAGCATCAATATCATGTATCCCAATGCGAAAAATGTGTTTATGATACCTAATCAAGAGAAAAATGGATATAATTATGAGAATCCATGTTCCTTTCTTTTGGCAAATGAACTTAGATTCTATGGAAAAAGATGGATATAAAGCTTTCTTTTGTTAAACCAAAGCAATCATATCTTATATCCGAATGAGAAGAATATGTTTATGATGCCTAAGCAAAAAAAGAACGGATTTAATTATGAAAATCCTTGTTTGTCTCTTTTGGCAGATGAACTTTGATTCGGTGGATGAGGATAGATAGAAAAGCTTTTCTTGTTAAACCAAAGCAATAATATCTTGTATTGCAATAAGGAGAATGTGTTTATGATGCCTAATCAAGAAAAGAATAGGTATTATTACGAAAACCCTTGTTTGTCACTTTTGGCGAATGAATTTTGATTTTACGAAAAATGATAAATAGAAATGCTTTTCTTATCAAACCAAAGAAATAATATCATGTATCCTAATGAAGAACATGTGTTTATAATGCCTAATCATGAAAATAGTGAATATAAATATGAAAATCCATTTTTTTGGCAAATGAACTTTGATTCTATGAAAAGCAAAAGATCAATGTCATGTATCTCAATGAGTAGAATGTGTTTGTGATGCCTAATCATGAAAAACAAGGATATAATTAGGTAAACCATGTTCATCTCTTTTGGCGAATGAACTTTGATTCTATGAAAAATGGTGGAAGAAAATGCTTTTCTAATGAGCCAAATCGAAATAAAACCTTAAAGGAATAGAGCTCAATTGAAACAGATCGCTAATGGTTCAAAACAAGAGTAGAAGAAAAAGAAATAAAAAAATCTAAAATCTTAAATTTGGAAGGATGGAAGAAATAAACCTTGATTGATTGATAAGAATCATTGCCACAATCAAGGATTGGACGTCACTCTTTAGGGTAAGAAACCTAAAAGATAAATCTCACAAACTTGCCACCAAAAAGACTCGATAAGAGGAAAAAAACTAAAAATAATTTGAAGCTTTACTAATTAACTCTAAATGACTAAAAAACAAGCATAAACTCCCCTTTTTATAATAAAGGATTTGGCCAAGGGCTTTTACAGGAAAAGTAAACTAAATCCTAAATAATTAATTAAGATATTGCTTGCTCACAAAGAAAATAAAACTTAATGGAATTAATTTAATTGCAAGATAAGGAATAATATTTTTGAAAAAAATGAAACTGAGAGCCTTGGGATTAATTAATAATCTACACACCAAAACATTCCTGATTTGGATGGTACTATCTTTCTAGCTTGAGAAAACCTCAAGAATCTTCAAGGATCATCCTTATCAAACGCATAACACACCAAGTTGACTTTTCTAGCCTTTGATCATGAGACACATCATTTTCTTAAGACACCAACCATAATGTGGCACCTTGTTTTCTTGTTAAACCAAAGCATCAATATCATGTATTCCAATGAGGAGAATGTGATAATGATGCCTAATCATGAAAAGAATTGATATAATTACAAGTATCCATGTTCGTCTTTTTTGGCATATGAACATCAATTCTATGAAAAATGGTGGAAAGAAAAGCTTTTCTTATTAAACCAAAGCATTAATATCATGTATCCCAATGAGGAGCATGCCTTTATGATGCCCAGTCAAGAAAAGAATGGGTATAATTATGAAAATCCATGTTCATCTCTTTTGGCAGATGAACTTCGATTTAATGGAAAATGTTGGAAAGAAAAACTTTTCTTACTAAACCAAAGCATCAATATCATGTATCCCTATGAGGAGAATATGTTTATAATGGCCAATAATGAAAAAAATCAATTGTTTTATGAAAATCCGTGTTCGGCTCTTTTGGTGAACAAACTTTGATTCTACCAAAAATGATCGAAATAAAAGCTTTTCTTGATAAACCAAAGCGTCAATATCATATATCACAATGTGGAGACTATGTTTATGATGCTCAATTAGGAAAAGAGTGGATATAATTATGAAAATCCATGTTCATCCCTTTTGGCAAACAACTTTCATTCTATAGAAAATGTTGGAAAGAAAAGCTTTTCATGCACAACCAAAAACATCAATATAATGTACCTATTGAGGAAAATATGTTTATGATGCCAATAAAAAAAAGAATGGACATAACAACAAGAATCCATGTTTGTCTTTTTGGCAGACAAACTGTGATTATAGGGAAATGGTAGCAAGAAAGCTTTTCATGTTAAACCAAAGAATCAATGCCATGAATCTCAATAAGGAGAATGTATTTATGATGCCCAATCATAAAAAGAATAGATATAATCATGAAAACCCATGTTCTCTTTTAGCGGATGAACTTTGATTCTGTGTGAAATGGTGGAAAGAAAAGCTTTTTTTGCTTAACCAAAGCATCAATGTCAAGTATCCCAAGGATAAGAATATGTTTATGATGCCTAATCATGCAAATAATGGATATAATTATGAAAATCCTTGTTTGTCTTGTTTTGTCGATGAACTTGGATTTTGCAAAAAATGGTGGACAAAAGCTTTTCTTGATAAACCAAAGCATCAATGTCATGTATCCCAATAAGGAGAATGTGTTTATGATGTCCAATCAAGAAAAGAATAGATATAATCATGAAAATCCAAGTTTATCTCTTTTGGACAATGAATTTTGATTCTACAAAAAATGTTGGAAATAAAAGCTTTTTCCTATGAAAACAAAGCATCAATATCATGTATTACAATGAGGAGAATGTGTTTATGAAGCCAAATCAAGAAAAAAATGGATATAACTATGAGAATCCATGTTCGTCACTTTTGGTGGACAAACTATGATTTTAAGGAAAATAGTGGAAAGAAAAGCTTTTCTTGTCACAGCAAAGCATCAATGTCAGATATCCCAAGGAATAGAATTTATTTTATGATGCCCAATCATGAAAAGAGTGGATATAATTACAAAAATCTATGTTTGCTCTTTTAGTGGATGAACTATGATTCCAAGGAAAAAGGTGGCCCGAGAAGTTTTTATTCTTAAACCAAGGCATCAATATCTTATATCCCAATGAAAAGAATGTGTTTATGATGCCCAATCAAGAAAAAATATATATGTAACAATGAAAATCCAAGTTCATCCCTTTTAAGGGACAAACTTTGATTCTAAAAAAATGTTGGAAAGAAAAGCTTTTCATGTTAGACCAAAGCATCAATATCATGTACCCAAACAAGGAGAATGTGTTTATGATGCTTACTCAAGAAAAGAACAGATAGAATTACAAAAATCCATGTTCGTCTCTTTTTATGAACGAACTTTGATTTTATGAAAAATGTTGGAAAGAAAAGCTTTACTTGCAAAGAAAAAGCATAAATATCATGAGGAGAATATGCTGATGATGCCTAATTATAAAAATAATGGAGTTAATTATGAAAATCCATGTTTGTCTCTTTTGGCCGAGAAACTATGATTCGAAAAAAATGGTGAAAAGAATAGCTTTTCTTGCTAAACCAAAGTATCATTGTTATGTATCAAAATGAGGAGGATGTGTTTATAATTCCCAATCATGAAAGAATAGATATATTATAGAAATCCATGTTCATCTAATTTGGTGGATGAACTTTGATTCTACAAAAAATGATGGAAGGGAAAGCTTTTCCTATTAATCCAAAGCATCAATACCATGTATCCATATAAGGTGATCGTGTTTATAATGCCTAATCAAGAAAAAAATGGATATAATTATGAAAATTTGTACTCATGTCATTGGGCAAACAAACTTTGATTGGATCAAAAAATGTTGGAAAAAAAGCTTTTCTGCCAAAAGCGAAACATCAACCTCATGTATCCCAATGAGGAGAATGTCTTTATAATGCCCAACCAAGAAAATAATGGATATAATTACAAGAATCCCTGTTTGCCTTTTTTGGTAAACGAATTATGACTATGGAAAATGGCAGAGAAAAAGCTTTTCTTTTAAACTAAAGCCTCAATATCTTGTATCCCCATGAGGAGAATATGTTTATAATGCATAATCATGAAAAGAATGGATATAATTATGAAAATCCATGTTCGTCTCTTTTACTGGATGAACTTTGATTCTACAAAAAAAATGATAGAAGGAAAAGCCTTTCTTTTTAAATGAAAGCATCAATATCATGTATCCCAACGAGGATAATGTGTTTATGATTCCCAATCATCAAAAGAATGGATATATATATATATATGAAAATTCGCATTCGTCTCTTTTGGCAAATGAACATCGATTCTACCGAAAATAATGGAAAGAAAAGATTTTCTCGTAAAACCAAAGCATCAATATCACGTATCCTAATTAGGAAAATGTGTTTATGATACTAAATAATGAGAAGAATGGATATATTTACAGTCTTTTTTGGTAGATGAACCATGATTGTATGCAAAATGATGGAAAAAAGCCCTTCTTCGTAAACTAAAGCATTAATATCATGTATCCCAATAAGGAGAATGTATTTATGATGCCCAATCATGAAAAGAATGGATATAATTATGAAACCCATGTTCATCTCTTTTTATGGAGGGACTATAATTCTAGGGAAAATGGTAGAATGAAAAGCTTCTCATTTTAAACCAAAGTGTCATTATCTTGTATCCTAATGACAAGAACGTCTTTATGATGCCCAATCAAGAGAAGAATGGATATAATTAGAAAAACCTATGTTTATTTTTTTTTGGTGGATAAACTTTGATTTTACAAAAAATGGTGAAAAAAAACTTTTTCTTTTTAAACCAAAGCATCAGTATCATGTATCTCAGCGAAGAGAATGTGTTTATGATGCCAATCAAGAAAAGAATGGATATAATTAGGAAAACCTATGTTCGTTTCATATGGCAGATGAACTTTTATTTTACAAAAAAAAAATGGTGAAAAGAAAAGCTTTTCTTCTTAAACCAAAGCATCAATATCATGTATCCCAGCGAAGAGAAGGTATCTATGATGCCCAATCAAGAAAAGAATGGATATAGTTACGAAAATCAATCATCTCTTTTTGTAGACGTACTTTAATTCTGCAAAAAATGTTGGAAAGAAAAGCTTTACTTACTAAACCAAAGCATTAATATCATGTATCCTAACAAGGAGAATGTGTAAATGTTGCCCAATCTTGAAAGGAAATGATGTAGTTACAAAAATCCATGTTCATCTTTTTTAGCAGATGAACAATGATTCGAAGGAAAATGGCAAAAAGAATAGCTTTTCTTGTTAAACTGCTATGTGTCCAAATGAGAATAATGCACTTATGATTCTTAATCATGAAAAGAATGGATATAATTATGAAAATCGAAGTTTAACTTATTTGGTGAATGAACTTTGATTCTACAACACCAAACCATCAGTATCATGCATTCTATTGAGGAAATTATGTCTATGAAGCCCAATTAACAAATGAATAGATAAAATTATGAAAAATTAATGTTTATGTCTTTTAGTAGGTGAACTTTGATTCTAAAGAAAATTTTAGAAAAAAACTTTTCTTTCGGAAGTAAAGCATTAACATCATGAATCCCAACAAGAAGAATATGTTTATGATACAAATCATGAAAAGAATGGATATAATCACATAATCCCTATTCATCTTTTTTGGCAAACCAATTATGATTCCACAGGAAATGGTGGAAAAAAACTTTTCTTCTTAAACCAAAGCATCAATATCTTGTATCCTAATGAGGAGAATATGTTTATGATTTCTAACCATGAAAAGAATGGATACAATTATGAAAATCCATGTTCATCTTTTTTGGCGGATGAACTTTGAATCTATAGAAATAGTGGAAAGAAAAGCTTTTCCTAGCAAACTAAAGCATCAATACCTTGCATCCTAATGAGTAGAATGTGTTTATGATGCTTAATCGTGAAAAGAATGGATATAATTACGAAAATCTTCATTCGTCTGTTTTTACGGATGAACATTGATTCTACAAAAAATGATGGAAAAAAGCTTTTCTTTCAAATCTATAGCATTAATATCACGATCCCAATTAGAGGATGTGTTATGATGCCCAGTTATAAGAAATGGATATAAATATGAAAATCCATGTTCATGTTTTTTTCTTGACGAACATTGATTATGTGAAAAATGGTAGAAAGAAAAGCTTTTTTTGCTAAACTTAAGCATCAATATCATATATCTCAATGAGAAAAATGTGCTTATGATTTTCGATCAAAAAAATAGACATAATTATAAAAATCTAAGTTATTCTCTTTTGCCACATGAATTGTGATTTTATAAAAAATGTTGGAAGAAAAGCTTTCCCTATGAAACCAAAGCACCAATATCATGTATACCAATGAGGAAAATGTGTTTATAAAGCCGAATCAAGAAAAATGGTTATAATTATGAGAATCCGAGTTCATCACTTTTCATAAATGACCTATGATTCTAAGGAAAATGATAGAAAGAAAAGCATTAATGTCATGTATCCCAAGGTGTAAAACTTGTTTTATGATGCCCAATCATGAAAATAGTGGATATAATTGCAAAAATCCATGTTCGCCTCTTTTGGTGGATGAACTATGATTCCAAGGAAAAATATGGCAGGAAAAGCTTTTATTCTTAAACCAAAGGATCAATATCTTGTGTCCTAATGAAGAGAATATGTTTATGATGCCCAATGAAGAAAAAATGGATATAACTATGAAAATCTAAGTTCATCTCTTTTGACGGATGAACTTTGATACTAGGAAAAATGTTGGGAAAGAAAACTTTTCTTGTTAAACCAAAGCATAAATATCATTTATCCATAAAAGGAGAATGTGTTTATAATGCTTAATCAAGAAAAGAATGGAGATAATTATGAAAATCCATGTTCATCTCTTTTTATGAATGAACTTTGATTCAACAAAAAAATGTTGGAAGGAAAAGCTTTACTTTCAGAGCAAAGCATTAATATCCTGTATCCCAATAAGAAGAATGTTTTCATGATGCCCAATCATAAAAATAGTAGATGTAATCATAAATAGCTTTTCTTCTTTAACCAAAGCATCAATATCATCCTAGCGGGGAAAAAATGTTTATGATGCCCAATCAAGAGAAGAATGGGTATAATTATGAAAATCCATGTTCATCTCTTCTTGCAAATGAACTTTAATTCTAGTAAAAATGTTGGAAAGAAAAGCTTTACTTGCAAAACCAAAGCATTAATATCATGTATCCTAATGACGAGAATGTCTTAATGTTGCCTAATCATGAAAAGAAAAGATACAGTTACTGTTCATCTTTTTGGGCAGTTGAACAAGGATTTGAAGGAAAAATGGTGGAAATAATAGCTTTTAGTATTAAACTAAAGTATCACTGTCATGTATCCAAATGAAAAAAATGTGTTTATGATTTTTAATCATGAAAAGAATGGATATAATTACAAAAATCCTCGTTCATCTCTTTTGGCAGATGAACACTGATTCTAAGAAAAATGGTAGAAAAAAAGGTTTTCCTACAAAACCATAGCATCAATATCGTGTATCCCAATAAGAAGGATAAGTTTATGATGCCCAGTCATGAGAAGAATGGATATGATTACAAATATCCATGTTCATTTCTTTTGGCAGATAAACTTAGAGTCTACAAAAAATAGGGGAAAGAAAAGCTTTTCCTCTTAATCCAAAGCTTCAATATCATGTATCCCAATGACAAGAATGTGTTTATGTGCTCAATCATGAAAAAAAACAGATATAATTTTAAAAGTCTATGTTCATTTCTTTTTACAGATTAACTATGATTCTAAGGAAAATGGTGGAATGAAAAGCTTTTCATTTTAAATCAAAGTGTTAGTATCTCGTATCCTAATGAGGAGAATGTCTTTATGATGCCTAATCAAAAGAAGAATAGATATAATTATAAAAGCTTATGTTTGTTTCTTTTGGCGGTTGAACTTTGATTTTACAAAAAATGGTGGAAAAAAGTTTTTCTTCTTAAGCCAAACATCAGTATCATGTATCTTAATAAGAAGAATGTGTTTATGATGCACAATCAAGGAAAAAATGGATATAACTATGAAAACCTATGTTCATTTCTTTTAGCAGATGAACTTTGATTTTACAAAAAAGGATGGGAAGAAAAGTTTTTCTTCTTAAACCAAAGCATCAATATCATGTAGCCTAGCGAGGATAATGTGTTTATGATGCCCAACCAAGAAAAAAATGGGTATAATTATGAAAATCCATGTTCGTGTCCTTTTACAGATAAACTTTGATTCCATGAAAAATGTTAGAAAAAAAAGCTTTACTTGTGAAATCAAGGCACTAATATCATGTATCCTAATGAGGAGAATGTGTTTATGTTGCCTAATCATAAAGAGAAAGGATGTAGTTATGAAAATCTATGTTTGTCTCTTTTGGCTGATGATAATGATTAAAAGGAAAATGGCAGAAATAATAGCTTTTCTTGTTAAATTAAAGTGTCATTATCATGTATCCAAATAAGGAGAATGTGTTTATGATTCTCAATCATGAAAAAATGGATATAATTATGAAAATTGATGTTTATCTCATTTGGTGGATAAACTTTAATTCTATGACAAATAGTGGAAAGAAAAGCTTTTCTTGTTAAATCCAGCATCAAAATCATGCATCCCAATGAGGAAATTCTTTTTATCATGCCTAGTCAAGAAAAGAATAGATATAATTATGAAAATCCATACTCATGTCTATTGGTGACAAATATTGATTCCAAAGAAAATTTTAGAAAAAAAAAAGTTTTCTTGCGAAAGTAAAACATCAACATCATGTATCCCATCGTGGAGAATGTCTTTATGATGCTCAATCAAGAAAAGAATAGATATAATCACTAGAATCCCCATTCCCCTTTTCTGGTAGACCAACTATGATTCTAAGGAAAATGGTCAAAAATGGTTATCTTCTTAAACCAAAGTATCAATATATTGTATCCAAATAAGGAGAATGTTTTTATGATGCTTAATAATGAAAAGAATGTGTACAATTATGAAAATTCATGTTCGTTTCTTTTAGTGGATGAACTTTAATTCGACAAAAATGGTGAAAAGAAAAGTTTTTCTTGTCAAATCAAAGCATCAATATCATGTATCCCAACGAGGAGAATGTGTTTATGATGCCCAATCATGAAAAGAATGGATATAATTACAAAAATCCTCATTCGGGTCTTTTGGCAGATGAACATTGATTCTATGAAAAATGCTTGTAAAAAAGCTTTTCTTGCAAAACCATAGTAGCAATATCTTGTATCCTAATTAGGAGGATGTGTTTATGATGCCTAATCATGAGAAGAATGGATGTGATTACGAAAATCCATATTCGTCTTTTTTGGCAAGCGAAAGTGTTGGGAAAAAAAGCCTTTTTTTATGAATCCAAAGCATCAATATCATGTATCCTAATGTGGAGAATGCGTATATGATGCCTAATTATGAAAAGAATAGACATTATAATAGGAATCCATGTTTGTCATTTTTAGTGAATGAACTATGATTTCAAGGAAAATGGTGGAAAGAAAGGGTTTTCTTATGAAACCAAAGATTCAATACCATGTATCCCAATAAGGATAATGTATTTATGAGACCTAATCAGAAAAAGAACAGATATAATTACGAAAATCCATGTTTGTCTTTTTTGGCAGATGAACATTGGTTCTCCAAAAATCATGGAAAGAAAAACCTTTCTTGTTAATGAAAAGCATCAATATCTTGTATCCCTATGAGGATAATGTGTTCATGATGTCGAATCAACAAAAGAATGGATATATTGTGAAAATCCATGTACGTCTCTTTCAGCTGATAAACTTTGATTCTAAGGAAAGTGGAAGAGATAAAAGGTTTTCCTATTAAACCAAAGCATCAATGTTATGTATCCCAATGAAGAAAATATGTTTACTATGGTGCCCATTCATGTAGAGAAAGGGATATAATTATGAAACTCCATGTTTGTCTCTTTTGGCAAAGAAACTTTGGTTGTACGAAAATTGGTGGAAAGAGAAGCTTTTCTTGTTAAATTAAAGCATCAACATCATGTATTGCAATGAGAAAAAAGTATTTTCCCAATTATGAAAAGAATGGATATAATTATGAAAATCCATGTTCTTCTCTTTTGACAGACAAGCTTTAATTATATGGAAAACGGTGGATAGAAAAGCTTTTCTTGTCAAAACCAAAGCATCAACATCATGTATCACAATGAAGCAAATGTGTTTGTGATGCAAATCAAGAAAAGAATGGATATAATTAATGAAAATCCATGTTTATCCCTTTTGGAGGATAAACTTCAATTCTACAAAAAATGTTGGAAAGAAAAGTTTTTCTTGTGAAGCCACAGTGTTAATATCATGTATCTCAATAAGGAGAATATGTTTATGATGCCCAATCAAGAAAAGAATGGATATAATTATGAAAATCTATGTTCATCCTTTTTTGTAGAGGAGCTTTGGTTCTACAAAAATTGTTGGAAAGAAAAGCTTTTCTTGTGAAACCAAAGCATTAATACCATGTATCTCAATAAGGAGAATATGCTTATGATGCCCAATCAAGAAACAATGGATACAATTATAAGAATCCATGTTCATCTCTTTTAGGAGATAAACTTTAATTATGTGAAAAATGGTAGAAAGAAAAGCTTTTCTCATTAAACCAAAGCATTAATATCATGTATCCCAATGGAAAGAATGTTTTTATGATGTCGAATCATGAAAATAATGGATATGATTACAAGAATCCATGTTCATCTCTTTTGGCGGATAAACATTGATTCCATAAAAAAAGATGAAAAGAAAAGCTTTCTTTATGTGACGCAAAGCATCAATATCATGTATCCCAATGAGAAAAATGTGTTCATGATGCCCAATCAAGAAAAGAATGGCTATAATTATGAGAATCCATGTACATCTCTTTTGGCAAATGAACTATGATTCTGAGGAAAATGGCAAAAAGAAAATCTTTTCTTGTTAAACTAAAGCATTAATGTCACATATCCTAATAAGGAAAATGTGTTTATGATGCCCATTCATGCAAAGAGTGGATATAATTAAAAAATCCATGTTTGTCTCTTTTGGCAAATGAACTTTGATTCAAATAAAATTAGTAGAAAAAGAAGCTTTTCTTGTTAAACCAAAGCATCAATATCATGTATGCCAAAGAAAATAATATGTTTATTATGCTCAACCAGGAAAAGAATGGATATAATTATGAAAGTCCATGTTCATCCCCTTTGGCAAATGAACTATGTTTCTAGGGAAAATGGTGGAATCAAAAGCTTTTCTTCTTAGACCAAAGCATAAATATCTTGTGCCCCAATCAATGGAATGTTTTTATGAAGTCCAACCAAAAGAAGAGTGGATATAATTACAAAATCCAATGTTCATCTTTTTTGGAAGATAAACTTTGATTCTACAAAAAATTGTTGGAAAAAGATTTTCTTTTAAAACTAAAGCATCAATATCAATACCCTAATGAGGAGAAAGTGCTTCTGTTGCCAATCATGAAAAGAATGGATATAATTATGAAAATTCATGTTGGTCTCATTTGGCTGGTGAAAATTTGTTCTATGAAAATGGTGGAAAAAGTTTCTCTTGTTAAAACAAATCAACAATATCATGTATATCAATGAGGGGAATGTGATTATGATGCCTAGTCAAGAAAAAAATGGATATAATTTATGAAAATCTACATTCGCCTCTTTTGGCAAATGGACTTTGATTCTCTAAAAAATGGTGGAAAGAAAAACTTTTCTTGTTAATGCAAAGCATAAATATCAAGTACCCTAATAAGAAGAATGTGTTTATGATGCCAAATCATGAAAAGAATAGATATAATTGTGAGAATGCATGTATGTCTCTTTTGGCAAACGAACTTTGATTTTAAGAAAAATGGTGAAAAAATGTTTTTCTTGATATAATTACGAATGAGGAAAATGTTTTTATGATTCCTATTCATGTAAAGAATAGATATAATTATGAAGCTCTATGTTTATCTCTTTCAAGAAATGAACTTTGATTCTATAGAAAATGATGGAAAAAAAAGGTTTCCTTGTTAAACTAAAGCATCAATATCATGTACCCCAAAGAGGAGAATGTGTTTATGATGCCAAGTCAAGAAAAGAATGGATGTAGTTATAAGAATCCATGTTCATCTCTATTGGCAGATGAACTTAGATTCTAAGGAAAATGGGGGAAGGAAAAACATTTCTTGCTAAACCAAAACATCACTGTCATGTCCTAATAAGGAGAATGTGTTTGTGACACTTGATAAGGAGAATTCGTTTATGATGCCAAGTTAAGGAAAGAGTGGACATAATTATGAAAATTTATCTTTGTCTCCTTACAGACAAACTTTGATACTACAAAAAATAGTGGAAAGAAAAGCTTTTCTTGCTAAACCAAAGCATCTAGATCATGTATCCGAACAAGAAGAATGCGTATATGAGGCCCAATCAAGAAAAATAATAGATATGATTATGAAAATCCACGTTCGCCTCTTTTGGCAGATAAGTTATGATTCTATGGAATTAGTGGAAAAAAAGTTTTTCTTGTTAAATCAAAGCATCAATATCATGTATCTTAATAAGGAGAGTTTGTTTATGATGCTGAATCAAGAAAAAAAATTAACATAATTAAAAAATCCATGTTCGTCTTTTTTGGCGGATGAACTTTGATTCTTCAAAAAATGTTTGAAAGAAAAGCTTTTCTTGCGAAACCAAAGCATCAATACCGTATATCTCAATGAGGAAAATGTGTTCATGATGCCTAATCATGAAAGAATGGATGCAATTACAAAAATCCATGATCATCTCTTTTGGTGGATGAACTTTAATTTTGCAAGAAATGTTAGAAAGAAAAACTTTTCTTGCAAAACTGAAGCATTAATATCATGATCCCAATGAGGAGAATATGGTTATCATACACAATTAAAAAAGAATGGATATAATTATAAGAATCCATGTTCGTCTCTTTTGGTGCATAAACTTTATTTTATGGAAAGTGGTTGAAAAAAAACATTTTTTGTTAAACCAAAGCATCAATATCATGAATTCCAATGAGGAAATGCTTTATGATGCCTAATCAAGAAAAAAATGGATATAATTAGGAAAATCCATGTTCATTTGTTTTGGTGGATGAACTTTGATTCTACAAAAAATGGGTAAAGTAAAGCTTTTCATAAGAAACCAAAGCATCAATGTCATGTATCTTAAGGAGAAGAATGTGGTTATGATGCCTAATCATGAAACAAATAGATATAGTTATGAAAATCCATGCTTGTTTCTTTTGGTGGTGGAACTTTGATTCTAAATAAATTGATGGAAAGTAAAGCATTTCTTGTTAAATGAAAGCATCAATGTCATGTATCCTAATAAGGAGAATGTGTTTACGATGTCAAATTAGGAAAAGAATGGATATGATTATTAGAATCCATGTTCGTTAGCTTTGGTAGATGAACTCTGATTCTAAGGAAGATGGTGGAAAGAAAAGCTTTTCTTGATAAACCAAAGCATCAATATGATGTATCCCAATGAAATGAATGTGTTTATGATGCCCAATCATGAAAAGAATGGATATAATTACGAAAATTCAAGTTCATCTCTTTTGGCAGATGAACTTCATTCTACATAAATTAGTGCAAAGAAAAGCTTTTCCTATTCAACCAAAGCGTCAATGTCATGTATTCTAATGAGAAAAATGTGTTTACAATGCCCAATTATGAAAAAAATGGAGATAATTACGAAAATCCTTGTTTTTCTCTTTTGGCAAATGAACTTTGATTCTACAAGAAGTGGTGGAAAAAAAGTATTTCTTGTTAAAATAATACATTAATATCATGTATCCCATTGAAGATATTACATTTATGATGCCTAATCAGGAAATGAAAAGATATAATTACGAAAACACATATGCATCTCTTTTGGCATATGAACTTTAATTCTATAGAAAATGTTAGAAAAAAAGTTTTTCTCGTTAAGCCAAAGCATTAATATCGTGCATCCCAATGTGGGGAATATGTTTATGATGCCTAATCAAGAAAGGAATTGACATAATTATGGGAATCCATGTTCATCTTTTGGTGGATTAACAATGATTCTAAGGAAAATGGTGGGTAGAAAATATTTTCATCTTAAACCAAAACATAAATATCTTGTATCATAGTGAAGAGAATATCTTTATGATGCCTAATCATGACAAGAATGGATATAATTACGGAAGTCCATGTTCATCTCTTTTGGAAGATGAACTTTGATTTTACAAAAAATGTTTAAAAGAAAAGGTTTTCTTGTGAAACCAAATCGTCAACATCATGTATCCCAATGAGAAGAATGTGTTTAAGATGCCCAATCAAGAAAAGAATGGATATAATTACAAAAATCCATGTTTATGTCCTTGGATGAAAAAACTTGGATTCTATAAAAAAGGGTAAAAAAAAGCTTTTCTAGTTAAACCAAAGCATCAATTCATGTATCCCAATAAAGAGAATGGGTTTTTGCTGTCCAATCATAGAAAGAATGGATATAATTATAAGAATCCATGTTTATCACTTTTGGCAGACGAACTTTGATTCTAAGGAAGATAGTGAAAAGAAAAGCTTTTCTTGTTAAGCCAAAGTATCAATGTTAGGTATCCCAATGAGGAGAATGTGTTTATGATGCCTAATTATGAAAAGAGTGAATATAATTACGAAAATCCATGTTCATCTCATTTGACAGACAAACTTTGATTCTAGGAGAAATGATTGAGTAAAAGCTTTTTTTGTTAAACCAAAGCATCAATATCATGTATCCAAATGAGGAGAATGCGTTTATGGTTCCAAATCAAGAAAAAGAATGGATATAATTTAGGAAATTGCATGTTCATCACTTTTGGCAGATGAGCTATGCTTCTATAGAAATTGGTGGAAGAAAAAGCTTTTCTTGTTAAACTAACCCATTAGTATCATGTATCCTAAAAAGGAGAATGTGTTTGTGATGCCAAATCAAGAAAAGAATGGATATAATAATTTGAAGCCATATTCATCAATTTTTGTAAACAATTTTTGATTCTAAGGAAAATGGTGAAAAGAAAAGCTTTTATTTAAACTAAAGCATCAATGTCATGCATCCTAATAAAGGGAATATGTTTATGATGCCAATCATGAAAAAGAGCATATATAATTAAGAAAATCTATGTTCGTCTCTTTTGGTGGACAAACTTTGATTTTACGGGAAATGATGGAAAGAAAAACTTTTCTTGTTGAACCAAAGCATCAATATCATGTATCCTAGTAAGAAAAATGTGTTTATGATGCCCAATCAAGAAAAGAATGGATATAATTATAAGAATCCATGTTCATCTCTTTTGGCAGACAAACTTTGATTCTAAAGAAAATGGGGAAGGAAAAACATTTCTTGCTAAACCAAAACATCATCGTCAGGTCTTGATAAGGAGAATGCATTTGTGACACTTGATAAGGAGAATTCTTTTATGATGCCAAGTCAAGGAAAGGGTGGACATAATTATGAAAATTTATGCTTGTCTCCTTACATACAAACTTTGATACTATAAAAATAGTGGAAATAAAAGCTTTGCTTGCTAAACCAAAGCATCTAGATCATGTATCCGAGCGAGATGAATGTGTATATAAGGCCCAATCAAGAAAAATAATGGATATAATTATGAAAATCCATGTTCGCCTCTTTTGGTAGATAAGCTATGATTTTATGGAATTAGTGGAAAAAAAGCTTTTCTTGTTAAATCAAAACATCAATATCATGTATCTTAATGAGGAGAGTTTGTTTATGATGCTGAACTAAGAAAAAATTGACATAATTACAAAAATCCATGTTCCTCTTTTTTGGCAGATGAACTTCGAATCTTTAAAAAATGTTGGAAAGAAAAACATTTCTTATGAAACCAAAGCATCAGTACCATATATCCCAATGAGGAAAATTTGTTCATGATGCCCAATCATGAAAGAATGGATGTAATTACAAAAATCCATGATTATCTCTTTTGGTGGACGAACTTTAATTTTGCAAGAATTGTTAGAAAGAAAAGCTTTTCTTCCAAAATTGAAGCATTAATATCATGATCCCAATGAGGAGAATATGTTTATCATACACAATTAATAAAAGAATGGATATAATTATGAGAATCCATGTTCATCTCTTTTGGTACATAAGCTTTGATTTTATGGAAAGTGGCTGAAAAAAAACATTTCTTGTTAAACCAAAGCATTAATATCATGATTCCAATAAGTAGAATGCATTATGACGCCTAATCAAGAAAAAAATGGATATAATTACAAAAATCCATGTTCATCTGTTTTGGCAAACGACCTTTGATTATATAAAAAATAGGCAAAGTAAAGCTTTTCTTAAGAAACCAAAGCATCAATGTCATGTATCTCAAGGAGAAGAATGTGGTTATGATGCCCAATCATGAAACAAATGGATATAATTATGAAAATCCATGCTTGTTTCTTTTAGTGGTGGAGCTTTGATTCTAAATAAATTGATGAAAAGAAAAGCTTTTCTTGTTAAATGAAAGCAGCAATGTCATGTATCCCAATGAGGAGAATGTGTTTACAATGTCGAATTAGGAAAAGAATGGGCATAATTATTAGAATCCATGTTCGTCAGCTTTGGCATATGAACTCTGATTCTAAGGAAGATGGTAGAAAAAGAAGCTTTTCTTGATAAACCAAAGCATCAATGTGATGTATCCCAATGAGGGAAATATGTTTATGATGCTCAATCGTGAAAAGAATGGATATAATTATGAAAATTCAAGTTTGTCTCTTTTGGCAGATGAACATTGATTCTACAAAAATTAGTGCAAAGAAAAGCTTTTCTTGTTAAACCAAAGCGTCAATATCATGCATTCTGATGAGAAGAATATGTTTACAATGCCCAATTATGAAAAGAATGGAGATAATTATGAAAATCCATGTTTTTCTCCTAGGGCAAACGAACTTTAATTTTATAAGAAATGGTGGAAAGAAAAGCATTTCTTATTAAACCAAAGCATCAATATCATGTATCCCATTGAAGATATTATGTTTATGATGCCCATTCAGGAAAAGAATAGGTATAATTACGAAAATACATGTGCATCTTTTTTGGCATACGAACTTTAATTCTATAGAAAATGTTGGAAAAATTTTTTTTCTCATGAAGCCAAAGCATCAATATCGTGTATCCCAATATGGGGCTTGTGTTTATGATGCCTAATCAAGAAAGGAATGGACATAATTATGGGAATCCATGTTTGTCTTTTAGTGGATTAACAATGATTCTAAGGAAAATGGTGGGTAAAAAATATTTTCATCTTAAACCAAAACATAAATATCTTGTATCATAGTGAAGAGAGTATCTTTATGATGCCTAATCATGACAAGAATGGATATAATTACGAAAGTCCATGTTCATCTTTTTTGGCAGATGAACTTTGATTTTACAAAATATGTTAAAAAAAAAAGGTTTTCTTGTGAAACCAAAGCATCAACATCATGTATCCCAATGAAGGAAATGTGTTTAAGATGCCCAATCAGGAAAAGAATGGATATAATTACAAAAATTCATGTTTATCTCTTTGGATAGAAAAACTTTGATTCTACAAAAAATGGTGGAAAAAAAGCTTTTATAGTTAAACCAAAACATCAATTCATGTATCCCAATAAGGAGAATGTGTTTATATGCTCAATCATAGAAAGAATGGATATAGTTATAAGAATCCATGTTTGTCACTTTTGGCAGATGAACTTTGATTCTAAAGAAGATAGTGAAAAGAAAAGCTTTTCTTGCTAAACCAAAGCATCAAGGTTAGGTATCCTAATGAGGAGAATGTGTTTATGATACCCAATTATGAAAAAAGTGAATATAATTACGAAAATCCATGTTCATCTTTTTTGGCAGACAAAGTTTGATACTAGGAGAAATGATTGAAGAAATGCTTTTCTTGTTAAACCAAAGCATTAATGTCATGTATCCAAAGAAGGAGAATACATTTATGGTGCCAAATCAAGAAAAAGAATGGATATAATTTAAGAAAATCTATGTTCATCACTTTTGGCAGATGAGCTATGTTTTTATAGAAATTGGTGGAAAGAAAAGCTTTTCTTGTTAAACCAACCCATTAGTATCATGTATCCTAACAAGGAAAATGTGTTTGTGATGCCAAATCAGGAAAAAATTGATATAATAATTTGAATCCATATTCATCACTTTTTGCAAATGAATTTTGATTCTAAGGAAAATGGTGAAAAGAAAAGCTTTTATTTAAACTAAAGCATCAATGTCATGCATCCTAATAAAGAGAATATGTTTATGATGCTAATCATGAAAAGAGTGGACATAATTAAAAAAATCCTTGTTCATCTCTTTTGGTGGACAAACTTTGATTTTATGAAAAATGATAGAAAAAAAAGCTTTTCTTGCTGAATCAAAGCATCAATATCATTTATCCCAGTGGGAAAAATGTGTTATGATGCCCAATCAAGAAAAGAATGGACATAATTATAAGAATCCATATTCATCTCTTTTGGTAGACGAACTTTGATTCGAAGGGAAATATTGGAAATAAAAGCTTAGGTTGTTAAGCCAATGCGTCAATGTCATGTATCCTAGTGAAGAAAATATGTTTATGATGCCCAATCAAGAAAAAAATAGATATAATTACGAGAATCAATTTTCATCTCTTTTGGCGAATAAACTTTGATTCCATGAAAAATAGCAGAAACAAAAGCTTTTCTTGTTAAGTCAAAGCATCAATACCATAATCCAAATTACAAGAATACATTTATGATGCCTAATCCAAAAAAAATGAAAATAATTAGAAAATCCAAGTTTTTTCTTTTGGTGATGAACTTTGATTCTATGAAAAATAGTGGAAGGAATAGCTTTTCTTACTAAACCAAAGCATTAACGTCATGTATCCTAAGGAGAAGAATGTGTTTATGATGCCATCATGAAACGAATGGATAAATTATAAAAATGAATGATTGTCTCTTTTGACGGACGAATTTTGATTCTACAAAAAATGGTGAAAAGAAAAGCCTTTTTTTTAAAATGAAAGCTTCAATATCATGTATCCTAATAAGGAGAATGTGTTTATAATACCAAATCAAGAAAAGAATGGCTATAATTAGGAGAATCCTATTTCATCTCTTTTGGCATACAAACTATGATTTAAGGAAAACGACGGAAGTAAAAGCTTTTCTTGTTAAACCAAAGCATCAATGTCATGTATCCCAAGCACAAGAATGTGTTTTACGGTACCCAATCATGAAAAGATAATATATAATTATGAAAATCCATGTTTATCTCTTTTGGCACACGAACTTTGATTCTACTAAAAATAGTGGAATAAAAAGGTTTTCTAATTAAACCAAAGTATCAATATCGTGTATCCAATAAGGAAAATATGTTTATGATACCTAATTAAGAAAATGGTGGATACAATTATGAAAATCAATGTTCATCTCTTTTAGCAAGCGAACTTTGATTCTATGAAAAATAGAGGAAAGAAAAGGTTTTCTTGTTAAACTAAAGCATCAATATTATTCTTCCCAATGAGAAAAATATGCTTATGATGCCTAACCAAGAAAAAATTGTATATAACTACGAAAATCCATGTTCACCTCTTTTAGCAGATAAATTTTGATTCTATAGAAAACATTGGAAAGAAATGTTTTTTTAGTGAAAATCAAAGCACCATATCATGTATCTCAAAAAGAATAACGTGTTTTTGACACCCAATCATGAAAAGAATGGACGTAATTATGAAAATCCATGTTCGTCTCTTTTGGCAGATGAACTTTGGTTCTACAAAAAAATGTTAAAAAGAAAAGCTTTTCATATGAAACCAAATGATAAATATCATGTATCCCAATGATGATAATATGTTTACAATGTCCAATCAAGAAAAGAATGGATATAATTATGAAAATAAGTTCATCCCATTTGGCTGACAAACTTTGATTCTAAGAAAAATGGCAAAATGAAAAGCTTTTCTTGTTAAACCAAAGCATCAATGTCATATAGCCCAATAAGTAGAATATGTTTATAATGTTCAACCATGTAAATAGTGGATATATTTGTCTCTTTTGGCTGAGGAACCTCAATTTTATGGAAAATGGTGGAAAGAAAAGCGCCAATATCATGTATCCCAATAAGGGGAATGTCTTTATAATGCCCAATCAAGAAAAATGGATAAAATTACAAAAATCCATGTTCTTCTCTTTTAGCAGATAAACTTTGATTCTAGAAAAAGTATTGGAAAAAAGGCTTTTCTTACAAAACTAAAGCATCAATGCCATGTATCCTAATGAGAATGTGCTTTTGATGTTTATTGATGTAACAATGGAGATGCTAAGAAAGAATCCTACAAAACAACAAAGGTGAGTGAGGCCCAGAGTTCTGCTCCAGAGGGACACTCCGATGCTTAAGTCAGTAAATATACTATGAACAAGGATTGAAGAGAGAATGAGAGAATTCTAAGAGCTCATACGTCAAAAGTGCTGATGCTATTCCTTTATATAGGCCTCAATAAGAGTTTTACTTGATTTGAAACTCTAGATGAGTACAGGTTGCATGACTATCAAACTCATAGAGTCTGAAGTTATACAACTATCCTTCAAGACTTATTCCTTATCAAAGTTAGATTTGGTGATAGAGTTGTTGAGGGGATTAACAATTACCCCTCAAAGATGTAGACGGTTATACAGTGATCGTTTATAGACCAAAAATAATATTACCGAGAAATTAGCGAGCTGAGAGATTGTAGGTCGCCTTAACAATGTCGAGTAAAGATCAATTTGAGAAATGCCAATGTCACCCATAATGGGTTTTCTAATATGAATGGTGAGTAGAAAAAGATAGGGTATTTTTTTTAATTTTAAAAGTCGTACCATGCATTAAATGCGAAATAAGAAAAATAAGACACGTGGCAATGGCTGCAGACCATACACGTTTTTTCATGAAATGGCAAATCCTTTCCCTATACATAACCCTAAAAGAAAGATTTTACAGTAGTGAAAAAATCAAAGAAGATTTATTGGAAAGCAATTTGTGCGTTCGACGCCTTCATTATTTTTGAAAAAGGTCAAGTGTAGTCAAAGGTGCATTTTTTGGGTAAGAACCTTATTTTTTATTACTTTTTTATAGAGAGAGTTTTTTGTTTAAGTTGTGAGGTGTTTAGGTATGCGAAAGACTTGATTTCTATTGAAATCGATGGAAAAAAAAGGAAATCTCAAGGTAAAGAGCAGAGAAATAGTGAGGCAATTATTCATAATGGATAACATTCAAATTAATGAGGGTAGCGAATGTCCCTACATCATGGTGGAAGAAGGAGGAGTGCAAGAAGAGATGCAAGGTAGGAATAGAACAGAGAGGGTAAATGAAGAACAAATCCAGGGTCTAATTGAAATAGGTTAGAAGGAAGGAAAGGGAGCATAGTTGGGGTTAGTACAAATAGACACCAGTGTGGCAGACTCATCTGTCGGGGCGATCAATATGGCCATTGTGAAAGACATATTGATAGGCCACGATTTTTATTTTGGGTGATTTGAAGTGTTGAACCTAATATTTGGGTGACCTATGATAAGGGTGGAAGAGAATAGTGTACCGTTCTACTTACATATCTTAAGAGGTGGATTTCACCTTCCCTTGCAATCATTTTTTTGTGAAGTCTTGAATCGGTATGGGATATCTCCCAACTAATTGGAACCAAATGCATGGGCGATGCTGGTAACGTATTTCCTAGCCTGTACGGAGAAAGGTTGAGAACCATTAGTGGAAGTTACTAGACATCTGTTTTCATTGAAGAGGCAAGACAAGTGCTGGTACTATCTTCAGTCAGCCACTAAAAAGATGATCAGGGATATTCCATCCAATATCCACGTAGCCAATAAGTAATTTTTCTTCATATAAAAGTGGTCTACTGAAGAATGAGGTTTTCCTGTGGAATGGAATTCCTGCTTGCCAATGAGTAATTTGAAGGTCGAAATAAATGCAGCGGAGTAAGAGCAAAAGGAATATTTTTGTAGTCGCCAATTTAGGTGTAGAGACTACTTAACTTCCAAAAAAATTTAAAAGCACTGTTTGGGAGTCAACCCTGCCAATCTGCTAGAGGAAGGTGATCACCCCGTTAGATGAAAAAGTAAAAGATGTTTGATAATATCAAGTAAAGTACTTTGCTTAATGTACACCCAAAGGATATTTTATATGTCTAACATGATTTCCATGGTATAGAGGTTCAATCTTCTTCGGGATAGCCATAGTAAGTGATTACCATACCTAGGTCACCACAATATGGGGAAGGTGTCTCTAGATCACCTGAGATGGAAAGGGTGAATGTAGAGGGATAGCAAATGCTGGGGGAAACATTAGAAGGAGCTGTGAGGGTGGCAGTTGCATCATCTGGAGAGGGTACATGCTGGCAATATGTGTTGTAGAAAACTTAGTATTTCCTAACTTAATTCATTATTTATTTTTGTAGGTATGGATCCTGCAACTCACGCTGCATTGGTTGCCCATGAAGTGAGTAGAGCCATGACTGCCCAAGAGAAATGCAAAAGCCAAGAAAAATAGCCAGCACAGAAAAAGACTACTGTAGAGTCTACGTTTGTGAGTACAATGAAGGTAAGGGTAATTTTGGTTGATAATACAGTGACTGTTGAGGCAACTACTGTTACTATTAGTCGAGCAAGAGCTACCCTGGTTGCTGGGGTATCTGCTTACCCTTTAGCTCTAGTGATTATGCCCCTAAGTCTTTTCCTAGGGCTGTAGACCTTTATTCTTGGAGAAATAATCTCGAACTCAATAGTGGCATACTGAGTAATAGTGTGATAGCCTACAGGTGGGGAAATAGGGTTGTCTCACCAGTTGACATGAAGTTCTTAGCAACAAGGAACCCTTCTGCAAAGTTAAAAATGAACTCTGAGAAGATGAAAACAAAGCTCGAATCAGTGAACACTAAGATAGAAAATCTCTCTAAAGATTTAGAAGAGTCTCGACAAACTTATGCAATACGTGATTCTGAGTTAATGTCTGCGATAGCTAAGATCTTTGAGCTGGAGATGTAGGTGGCAGGTGCAAAGGTTCAACTACAAAGAGAGCTTTCGTCTTAGAGAGATGCCTTGCTCAACCATATGATAGCATGCAGAGATGAGTATCGCCAAAGTGCTTTGTATGGCATGTAGCTTCTCAGGGGCCTATTGGACTTAAGGGATATTCAGTTTACATAACTTATTACCCTACGCCAAGATTTTGACATGTTAATGCCATCATAACAGAAGTGGAGGAGAGGCATGTTATAGATTTCATCTTTATGACTCCTACCGCAGATGAATTTGAAGATTCCAATGAAGATGGCAAGTAAGGGGGTCCAGCTGCTTCATATTAGGAATCTTTTTGTAACAACAAACCATATATATGTAGGCTTTGTAATTATAACCATTGCTAGCAATAAAAAGTTTCTAATGATTTTTCTGGAAGAACAAGTACCGAAGTTTATCTCAAATGTCTGAATCACATGAAGTTTAATCCGAAAGGATAACATTTTTATTGGGATTAACCATGAGAGGTCTATGAGGATCATGAAAGGTTAAAGGATTATAAGAGACCAATAGGACTGTGAGATGTCGAAGCGACCATGAGAGGTCGAAGGGACCGTGAGCTATCTAAGGAACCGTGAGAGGTCGATGGGACTGTGAGAGGTCTAAGGGAAGTTTTTGAAGTAGAAATTTCATTAAAATTTTATTGCAAGAAAAAGAGTACTCATACATAATATCTTTTAAGATGGATGGCATTCCACGTGTTAGGTAAGTATTTACCTATCGTGTCTATCAGTTGGTAGGCTCTAAAACCTATCACTTTTACAATGTGTTAGGTAAGTATTTACCTCACAATTTCTTAGGACTAGGTTGCCCACCTGAAATTGTCTATGTTGCACACTTCTATTGTAATACCTGGATACTTAATGTGATCTGATTACCATGCGTACTGTAGCATCTTCTCTATTCTCTTTGAGTAGATCTTAGTTTACCTTGAGAGAGGATTCATTTATTGTTTGGTTTATAAATGTCGTTCGAATGTTGCAAACCCTAATTTTTGCTGAAATAATAGCTTCATGTACATATACCAAGCTAAATGGCTTGGCTCCAGTTGCTTAACATTTTGTGGTTCTTATGGCCCAAAATATCCCAGGTGTTTCTTCTACCCATACGCCTTTTATGTCATTTAGTTTCTTTTTGAGTGATCGAAGTATGTTTTGGTTTATAGCTTCCACTTGACCGTTAGATTGTGGATGTGCCACCGAACTGTGTACAAGGTTGATATGGAATCTTGTGCAAAAATCCTCTAATTTATCAACAGACAGTTATTTTTCATTATCTGCTATAATAATGTCGAGTATGCCAAATCGACATATAATGAATTTCCAAATAAAGTTTTCCATAGTTTTAGTCATTATTGTGGCTATAGGTTTGGCTTAACCCATTTGGTAAAATAGTCGTATGTAATAACCAGAAGTTTACATTGTTCGGTAGCAAGGTGAAATGGTCCCAAAATATCAATGCCCCATTTACAAAAGGGCCAGGGACTAAAAATTTGTTTAAGTGTTTCTACGGGTTATCATGAGATTTTGGTGAATCGCTGGCATTTATCACATTTTTGAACCAAGGTGGTAGCATTTTTCCTCATTGTTGGTCTAAAAAATCCTTGCGTAAGGCTTTTTATGCTAATGCTCTTCCTCCCAAGTGATTTCCATAAACGCCTTCGTGGATATCCCTTAACACATAATCTGCTTCACTAGTGCTAATGAATCTGAGTAAAGGGAAAGTGAAAAATTTTTTGTAAAGAATACCATCGATCAATGTGTATCTGGATGCCTTTTTCTCGAGTCCCTTTTTATGTAGAAGGGTGTCAGGCATAATGTTTTCTTGCAAAAAGCTTATTATTTCTTTTATCCAATCCTTTCCATCATCTATATTAATTTCAAAGATGTGTCGATCATAAGCTGATGATCCAACAGACTCAAAAAGAATCCGTCCCTTATGGTCAATTTTTAAACTGTTTGCCATTTTAGGTATTGCATCAGCTCAACAATTTTGTTCTTTGAATCCATCCCTTATGGTTAATTTCTAAACTGTTCACCATTTTAGGTATTACATCAGCTCATCAATTTTGTTCGTAGGGTATTCTTTCAAATGTGATATAGTTAAAAGCTTTAGCAAACTGTGAAACCATGTAATGGTACTTAGCTAAGTTTTGATCCTTAACTTCGTATTCCCTATTAATCTGGTTTGCTACAATTGGGAATCAATATAATCTTTCAAGCAAGTGGCATTTAGATTTTTAGCCAAGTCAATTCCAGCTATCAATGCTTCATATTCTGCTGCATTATTTGAGGTTGCGAACTAAAAGGATAAGGCGTAGTGCCATTCATAGCCATTGGGGCCTATGAGAAGGATGCTTGCTCCTGATTTCTCTTTTTTTGATGATCCATTGGCATAAAGTTCCCATAAGTCTTTCAGTGAGCTATCATCTTTTTTTTTTTTCTGTGAGTGAGGGTGCTTCTTTGATGATTCTCGATGATTCAATAGTATATGAGAATGAGCATTTGGTGATGAAATCTACCAATGCCTGTGCTTTGATCGTCCATCTTGGGCTGTAGGTTAACTCGAATTCACTTAACTCTACACTTTATCAGATCATTCTTCTAGTAGAGTTAACTTTTTACAGCATATCCTTTATGGGGCGGTCGATGAGTAACGTGATAGGATATGCTTGGAAATATTATCGTTGTTTTCTGGCAGCTATAATAAATGCATTGACTAGCTTTTCAGTCTTAGTATAATTGATCTCCCTAGCTTGCAGTGCCCTGTTGATGTAATAAACTGGTCGTTGGGTTCTCTCTTCTTCTGTTACTAAGATAGTGGCCAACATTTCATCTGATACAGCCAAGTATACGAATAAGCATATATTGGGTTTTGGGCTAGCTAACAATGGTGGTGTGCTAAGGTAGCATTTCAATTCATCAAATGCTGTTTGGCATTCTTCTGTACATTTATAGCGAGTAGATGCCCTTACTAATTTGAAGAAATGAAGATATCTATTAGTGAGCTTTGAAATAAAGCGGTTAAATACGACGACCCTTTATGTTAGTCTTTATACATATTTTGTCGACTTAGGAGGTGTCATGTCTAATATAGCTTTTAGTTTTTACTGGGTTGGCTTCAATTCCCCTAAATGATACCATGAAGCCTAGGAATTTACGGGTGGCTACTCCAAATGTGTATTTTACCAAATTTAGTTTCATGTTGTATCTTTGTAGTACTGCAAAAATTTCCCTTAGATTAACTATATGCTGTTCAATCGATGGGCTTTTTATGATCATATCATCAACGTACACTTCCATGGATCATTCAATCTAATTTTTAAAAATTTTATTAACCAAACATTGATACATTGCCCTTGCATTTTTAAGCCCAAAGGGCATAACTTTATAGCAAAAAATATTGTTTTCTGTAATGAATGATGTTTTGGCTTCATTAAGAGGATTCATCCTTATTTGATTATATCTGAAGAATGCATCCATAAAAGAGAGAAACTGATGGCTAACTGAAGAGTCGACAATGCTATCTATTATTGGTAAGGAAAAATAATCTTTGGCATAAGTTTTATTAAGATCGGTGAAGTCGACACACATTCTCCATTTCCCAATTGACTTTTTAACAATTACTACATTGGCTAGCCACTAAGGGTACATCACCTCTCGTATATATCTGATGACCAAAAGTTTGTATGTTTCTTCTCTGATTGCTCGAATTCTTTCTAGAGTGAATCTTCTTTTTTTCTGTTTGACTGGTTTAGCTACAAGATTGACATTAAGCATATGCATGATTACCTTCGTGTCTATGCCTGGCATATCTATAGCTGACTAGGTAAAAATGTCTGCGTGGAGTCGTAAAAAGTTTATTAGGTCATTTTTGGCTTTTGGTTCTAGTGAATTCCTGATCATCATGAATAAATTAGGGTCTGGTGGGAAATTACTGATACTTCTTATGCGGGCTCGGGTTTTGGATGATGAAAGTTGTCCCAAATGATCAGACTCTCAAGGGTTAAATTACTTGGGTTAGCTGGTGTTATCATGTTGACGAACAATGTGTTTTCAATCAGAGCTTCTAAGCACTCATCAGATATGCTTTGGGCTTTCTTTGTCATCTCTATAGACATTAAGTGGCAACGTTAGGCAATCACCTGATTAACCTTCATAAATCTTACACCGGTTGACGTAGGAAATTTAATGGTGAGACAATATATAGCTATAATCAGTTTGGCCTTTTTCATGGTGGGTTGCCCAAGAATAACATTATAAGCAGATGGCTGGTCAACTACTAAGAATTCCACCATTGCTGTGGTTGTGTGTTCTCCATCTACAAGAGTGACTGGCAAAGTGATGGAACCTTTCACTGGTATAGGTTGGTTGGTAAACCTATATATTAGTAATGAAAGATGGAGGCTGCTATCCTCATAGCCCATCTTTTGAAAGGCGTCCCATTAGAGAATTTCTACCGCGCTACCATTATCTACCAAAATTTGATCAACGCAATAATTCCCTACAATTGCTGATACTATAATCAGATCATTGCCATTATCAGTAACCAAGTCATCATCATTGTCACTGAATGTCACCCTCTAGCTATCTTGTTTTGTTTTCTTTGGGAGTGTATCTATTACCATTACGAACCATAGATGTGATTTTCTCTTGGATTTACTGGTCGCCTAATTCTTATTACTTCTAATGATCACATTAATTATTCTAATGGTTGGGTGTCTCCCACTGCCTTATCCTGACGGCGGTCAGTCTATTGGGATAACTTTTTGTTATATTTTTTCATAAATTGCTTGATCTCCCATTTCTGAATCAATGCTTCAATGGCGTTCTTTAGACTGATACATTCTTCCGTTGTGTAACCAACATCATTATGAAATTCACAATGTTTTCATGGGTTTCTATGGCCCTTATCCATCCATACTAGGAGAGGTTTTTCTACTAGGCCATCTTTCATGATGGCGTGCAGTACCTATGTTCTGCTGAAATTGAAGGGTGTGTAAGACTCGTACTTGTTATATGGTAGTGCCTAATCTTTTTTCTTGCTTATCTGGATTTGATTTGTTGTAGGCCTGAATTTACTGTCTTGGCAACCATCTAATCTACCTTTTTGGAGGAGCCATTCTTTTTTGTTGAGTTTCATCCAAACTGATCACCCCATTGATCTCGGTCGGGGTATTTGAATTTATGATTTATGATTTCAATATCTTCTATGTTAGCATATTTTTATGCCTTTTCATAGAATTGATATAGCTTGACCGGTTGGGCATCCGTCAAAGCTTACTTTAGGTGATTATGATGGACTTCGAAGATGAAAGCCTGGATTACCCAATCATCATTGAGGTCTTTGACTTCTAGCATAGCAGTATTGAAGAGCTTAACGTATTCACTGAGTGTTTTTTCTAGGTTTTGCTTGACAGCCATTAAGCTGGCCGTTGTTCTAGTTACCATTCGATAACTACTGAAGTGGGCAAGGAATTGGCGAGCTAGTTGGTTAAAAATTATTATAAACCCTGGTTTTAGGGAATACCACCAAGTATGAGCTCACAGAGTTGTTGGGAATATCCTGTATTGGACTGCATCAGGTATATCTCAAAGGTTATGGAATGCCCGAAAGTGATTTAGGTGGTCTGCTGGGTCCGCCTTGCCATCATACGTATCTGACTTGAGTTTGATCTTTTTAGGAACTGAGGTTTGGTGGACCACCGAGGACTGTGGATTGTGTCAATCTCTAGCCATTCCCAATCATCTTTCCTTAGCTGTTTCATGTTTTTGATTTCTTGGTGGAGGACGGATACTTGTTCGGCTAGCAAAGATCCTTATTCTTAGTGATCCATGTCTTCTTGCTTTTCATATGGATCACACTTGGGAGTGGAGTATGAACTTTCCTGAATTTCCTGATATTCTTGACTTGTTTGTCGGTCTCTCATGCTCAGGCTACGGTTCCTGGTATCAGATCTACCAGGTAACTAGTTTTGGTGACCATATTGCATAAGCTGATTAATTTACTGTTGTTGCTGTTGGATGATGGTCAGTTGGGCTGCTAGCTCTTTCTGATATTATTGTTGAATGAAACCTTGTTGGGATGCCATCTGGCTGGCAAATGTTTGAAATTAACTTTGTAAGTCAACCTTGGATACTGGTAGTGGTAAAGACACGTTCATTGTCGATAGATTTCCCAAGTCACCTGCTGGTGGGTTTATGGTAGATACATTAAGAATGCTGGTTCCAGCAACCACATCACTGAGGGATGATGGGCTTCCCTGAATATGAGTATTTGGATTGATTGTAGTAAACTTTGATTGTGGTAATGGTGATTGTAAGGTTAAAAGTTTCTAGAAGTAGTTTGGCGGCTAAGGCTAAGGATTCAGTGTGAAAGGTGTTTGGAAATAAGGGTGAACATATGAAAAGTTAGGCGGGATGGGTATTATGGTCATAATTATGGAAGAGAGCCCTTTAGTTATCGTGGGATTGGGTGTTGTAGGATCAGGCTAGGATTACACAGGTATCTAGCTTGTCGTCATCATAGCTTGAGTAATGGAAGCAGAGTTGGCCTTTTGGGTAGCCATGAGCTCTTCTTTGTATTTAGTAAAGAGGATTGCTATCATTGCTAAGCTGTGAGAATGATAGGTTTCCCACAGTCAGCACCAATTATTAATGCAACAGAGGAATCCTGTAAAACAACAAAAGTGAGGGAGGCCCAGAGTACTACTCGGGGGGGACACTCCGATGCTTAAGTCATTAAATATACTATGAACGAGGATTAAAGAGAGAATGAGAGAATTCTAAGAGCTCATACCTCAGAAGTGCTGATGCTATTCCTTTATATAGGCCTCAATAAGAGTTTTACCTAATTTGAAACTCTGGGCAAGTATAGGTTGCATGGCTATCAAACTCATGAGTCTAAAGTTATCCAACTATCCTTCAAGACTTATTCCTTATCAAAGTTAGATTTAGTGATAAAGTTGTTGAGGGGATATAACAACGTTAAATCATGAAAAGAATGGATGCAATTACCAAAATCTATGTTCATCTATTTTGGTGGATGAACTTTGATTCTATGAAAAATGGTGGAAAAAAAAGCCTTTCTTGTTAAACCAAAATGTCAACATCATGTATCCCAATTAGGAGAATATGTTTATGATGCCCAGTCAAGGAAAGAAAGGATATGGTTATGAAAGTCCATATTCATCTCTTTTGGCAGATGAACTTTGATTTTGCAAAAAATGTTGGAAAAGAAAGTTTTTCTTGCAAAACCAAACCATCAATATCTTGTATCCCAATGAGTAGAATACGTTTATAATGCCCAATTAGGAAAAGGATTGGTATAATTACAAGAATCCATGTTCGTCTCTTTTGATGAAATAACTTTGATTTTAGGGACAATGGTGGAAAGAGAAGCTTTTCTTGTAAAACCAAGGAATCAATACCATGTATCCTAATGAGGAGATTGGGTTTATGATACCCAATCAAGAAAAATGGATATAATTGCAAAAATCCATGTTCACCTCTTTTGGCAAATGAACTTTGATTCTACAAAAAAATATTAGAAAGAAAAGCTTTTCTTGCAAAACTAAAGCATTAACATTATGTATCCCAATGAGAATGTGTTTATAATGCCAAATCATGGAAAGAATAAATGTAATTATGAAACCCATGCTCGTCTTTTTTGACAAATGAGCTTTAATTCCATGAAAAAACATGGAAAAAAACTTTCTTGTTAAACCAAAGCATCAACATCATGTGCCCAGTCAATAAAAGAATGGATATAAATATCAAATCCATTCCAATCCCTTTTGGCAGATGGATTACGATTTTGCAATAAAAATGTTAGGAAGAAAAGCTTTTCTTGCAAAACCAAAGCATCAGTTTCATGTGTTCCAATGAAGAGAATATGATTATGATGCCCAATCAAGAAAAGAGTAGATATAATTACGAGAATCCATGTTTGTCTTTTTTGATGAATGAACTTTGATTCTGTAAAAAATGGTGGAAAGAAAACTTTATTGTTAAACCAAAGCATCAATATCATATATCCCAGTAATGAGTATGTGTTTACGATGCCGAATCAAGAAAAGAATGGATATAATTATGAGAATCCATGTTCATCACTTCTAGCAGATGAACTTTGATTCTGTAAAAAATGGTTGAACGAAAAGCTTTTCTTGTTAAACAAAATCATCAATGTCATGCATCCCAAGAATTTGTTTATGATGCCCAATCATGAAAATCATGGATATAATTATGTAAATCCGTATTTGTCTCTTTTGGCATACTAACTTTGATTCAATGGAAAATACTGGAAAGAAAAAACTTTTCTTGTTAATCCAAAGTATCAATGTCATGTATACTAACTATGGGAATGTGTTTATGATGCCTAATCATTAAATGAATGGATATAGTTACTAAAATCCATGTTCGTCTCATTTAGCAGATGAACTTTGATTCTGCAAAAAAATAGTGGAAAGAAAAGCTTTTCTGGTTAAACTAAAGCATCAATATCATGTATCCCAATGAGGAGAATATGCTTATGATGCCCAATCAAGAAAAATAGATATAATTATGAAACCCATGTTTGCCTCTTTCGATAGGTGAACTTTGATTCTAAAAGAAAATATTGGAAAGAAATGCTTTTCTTACGAAACCAAAGCATCAATATCATGTATCGCAATGAGAAGAATTTATTTGTGAAGCCCAATCATGAAAGAAATGTATATAATTATGAAAATACATGTTAATGCAAAGCGTTAATATCATGCATCCCAATGAGGAAAATGTGTTTATGATGCAGAATCCTAAAAATAATGGATATAATAATGAGAATGCATGAATAACCCTTTTGCTAGACAAACCTAAAAAGAATGGATATAATAAGGAGAAGGCATGAATGACCCTTTTGCTAGATAAACTTTAACTGTAAAAAAAATGGTGGAAAGAAAAGTTATTTCTTGTTAAACCAAAGCATCAATGTCATTTATACCAATGAGGAAAATGTGCTTATGATGCCCATTCATGCAAAGAATGGATATAATTATGAAGGTCCATGTTCATCTTTATTGGCAAGCGAACTTTGATTTTGTGAAAAATGATAGAAAGAAATGTTTTTCATGTTAAACCAAAGCATCAAATCATGTATTCGAACGAGGAAAATGTGTTTATGTAACCTAATCAAGAATATAATTACGAAAATCCATGTTAGTCTCTTTTGGCAGACGAACTTTGATTCTAAGGAAAATGGTGGAAAAAAAGCTTTTCTTGTTGAACAAAATTATCAATATCATGTATCCCAATGAGGAGAATGTTTATGATGCCAAATCAAGAAAAGAATGGATATAATCATAAGAATCCATGTTCATCACTTTTTGGAGACAAACTTTGATTCTAAGGAAGATAGTGGAAAGAAAAGCTTTTTCTGCTAAACCAAAAACATCAACGTCATGTATCTATATTAGGAGAATGTGTTTATGATGCCCGATCATGAAAATAGTGGATATAATTATGAAAATCTATGTTCATCTCTTTTGGCAGATAAACTTTGGTTCTACAAAAAATGATGTGAAAAAAAGCTTTTCTTGCTAAGCCAAAGCATCAAAATCATGCATTCGAATAAGAAGAGTGCATTTATGATGCCCCAAAAAAAAACAATGGATATAATTATGAAAAGCCATGTTTGTCTCTTTTAGCGGATGAGTTATGATTTTATGAAAATGGTGGAAAGAAAAGCTTTTCTTGTTAAATCAAACCATCAATATCTTATAGCTTTATAAGCAAAATGTGTTTATGATGCCAAATTAAGAAAAAAATGGATGTAATTGCAAAAATCCATGTTCAACTCTTTTAACAAATAAACTTTGATTCTTCAAGAAATATTAAAAGGAAAAGCTTTTCTTCCAAAACCAAAGCATCAATATCATGTATTCTAATGAGAAAAATGTGTTTATGATGCCCAAATCATGAAAAGAATGGATGTAATTATGAAAATCTATGATCATCTCTTTTGGTGGATGAACTTTGATTTTGCAAAAAATGTTGGAAAGAAAGGCTTTTCTTGCGAAGTAGAAGCATTAATATCATGTACCACAATAGGGAGAATATGTTGAAGATGCCCAATAAAGAAAATAGTGGATATAATTATAAGAATCCATGTTTATCCCTTTTGGCAGACAAACTTTGATTCTATGAAAAATGGTAGAAAAAAACCTTTTCTTGTCAAACCAAAGCATTAATATCATGAATCCTAATGAGGAGAATGCGTCTATGATGCCTAATCAAGAAAAAATGGATATAATTACAAAAATCCTTGTTCATCTCTTTTGGTGTATGAACTTTGATTTTATGAAAAATGAGAAAAAAAACCTTTTCTTTCTAAACCAAAGCATCAATGTGATGTATCCTAAGGAGAAAAATGTGTTTACGCTGCCCGATCATGAAACAAGTGGATATAATTATGAAAATCCATGTTCGTCTTTTTTAGTAAACAAACTTTGATTTTAAGTAAAATAATGAAAATAAAAGCTTTTCTTGATAAATGAAAGCATCAATGTCATGTACCTCAATAAGAAAAATAAGTATATGATTACCGAATCAAGAAAAGAATGGATATGATTCTGAGAATCCATGCACGTCTTCTTTGGTGGATGAGTTGTGATTTAAAGGAAAATATTGAAAAGAATAGCTTTTCTTTCTTGTTCAACCAAAGCGTCACTATCCTGTATCTAAATAAGGAGAATGTGCTTATGACACCAAATCATGAAAAGAATGGATATAATTACAAAAAGTCATGTTCATCTCTTTTGGCGGATAAACTTTGATTCTACAGAAATTGGTGCAAAGAAAAGCTTTTTCTGTTAAACCAAAGCATCAATATCATGTATCCCAATGAGGATATTATTGTTAATGATGCCCAATCATGAAAATAATAGATATAATTATGAAAATCCATTTTTGTCTTTTTTGGCAGACAAACTTTAATTCTGCAAAATATGTTGGAAGGAAAAGCTTTTCTCGTGAAGCCAAAGCATGAATATCATGTTTCCCAATGAAAAGACTATGTTTATGATGCCCAATCAAGAAAAGAATAGAGATAATTATGGGAATCCATGTTTGTCTTTTACGGTAGATGAACTATGATTTTAAGGAAAATGATGGATAACAATATTTTCATCTTAAACCAAAACATAAAATATCTTGTATCACAATGAGGAGAATGTCTTTATAATGCCCAATCATTAGAAGAATGGATATAATTATGGAATCTATGTTCATCTTCAGCAGATGAACTTTGATTCTATGAAAAATGGTGGAAAGAAATGGTATTCTTATGAAACCAAAAGCATTAATATCATGTATTCTATTGAGGGGAATGTGTTTATGATGCCTAATCAGGAAAAGAACAAAAAGAATTACAAAAATTCATGTTTATCTTCTTTGGCAGATGAACTTTGATTCTACGAAAAATTATGGAAAGAAAGGCTTTGCTTGTTAAACCAAAGCATCAATTCATGTATCCTAATAAGGAAAATATGTTTATGATACCCAATCATTAAAAAAATGGATGTAACTATGAGAATCCATGTTTGTCACTTTTGGCAGACTAACTTTGATTCTAAGGAAGATGGTGGAAAGAAAAGCTTTTCTTGTTAAACCTAAGCATCAATGTCATTTATTTCAATGAGGAGAATGTGTTTATGATGCCTAATTATGAAAAGAATGGACATAATTAAAATCCATGTTCATCTCTTTTGGTAGATGAACATTAATTCTATGGAAAATGGTGGAAACAAAAGTTTTTCTTTCCAAACCAAAGCATTAATTTCATGTATTCCAGGGAGGAAAATCTATTTATGTTGCCAAATCATGAAATAAATGGATATAATTAAGAAGATCCATGTTCACCTCTTTTGGCAAATGAACCTTGATTCTATAAAAAATGGTGAAAAGAGAAGCTTTTCTTGTTAAACGAAAGCATCAATGTCATGTATCCCAATGAGGATAATTTGTTTATGATGCCGAATCAAGAAAATAATAGGTATAATTATGAGAATCCATGTTCATCTGCAAAAAATATTGAAAACTAAAGCTTTTCTTGCGAAGCTAAAACATCAATATCATATATCCTAATGAAGAGAATGTGTTTGTATGCCTAATCAAGAAAAGAACGGATATAATTACTGGAATTCATGCTCATCTTTTTTGGCAAATGAACTATATTTCGAAAGAAAATGGTGAAAAGAATAGCTGCTTTCTTGTTAAACAGAAGCATCATCTTTATGTATCTAAATTAGGAGAATAAGTTTATGATGCCCAATCATGAAAAGAATGGTTATAACTACAAAAATCTATGTTTGTCTCATTTGGCAGATGAACTTTGATTCTACAAAAATGTTGGAAAGAAAGGCTTTTTTTCTTAAAATGAAGCATGAATATTATGTATCCTGATGAGGAGATTGTGTTTTTTGATGCCTAATCAAGAAAAAAATAGATATAATTATGAAAATCTCTATTTGTCTTTTTTGGTAGATAAACTTCGATTCTAAAGCAAATGCTGGAATGAAAAGCTTTTCCTACAAAGCCAAAGCATCAATGTCATGTATCATAATGAGGATAATGTGTTTATGATGCCCAATCAAAAAAAGAATGAATATAATTACAGGAATCCATGTTCGTCTTTTTTGGCAGACGAACTACAAGTCCAAGGAAAATGGTGGAGAGGGAAGATTTTCTTTTTAAACCAAAGCATCAATATCCTGTATCCCAATAAGGATAAAGTCTTTATGATGCACAATCATGAGAATAATGGATATGATTATGAAAATCCATGTCCATCTTTCTTGGTGGATGAACTTTAATTCTATAAAAAATGGTGAAAAGAAAAGGTTTCTTTTGAAATGAAAGCATCAATATCATGCATACTAATAAGGAGATTGTGTTTCTGATTCCTAATCAAGAAAAGAATGGATATAGTTATGAAATTTTGTATTCGTCTTATTTGGCGATCGAACTTGCATTCTATAAAAAATAGTGGAAAGAAAATATTTTCATGTTAAAGCAAAGCATCTATGTCATGTATCTTAATGAGCAAAATGTCTTTGTGACACCCAATCATTAAAAGAATGGATATAATTACGAAAATTTATGTTCATCTCATTTGGCAGATGAACTTTGATTCTACAAAAAAATGGTAGAAAGAAAAGTTTTTCTTATTAAACCAAAGCATCAATATAATGTATCCCAATGAGAAGATTATGTTTATGATGCCTACTCAGGAAAAGAACAGATATAATTATCAAAATCCTTGCTCACCTCTTTTGGAGGATGAACTTCGATTCTACAAAAAAATATTGGAAATAAAAGCTTTTCTTTTGAAGATGAAGCATCAATATCATGTACCCAACAAGGAGAATGTGTTTATGCTACATAATCTAGAACATAATGGATATAATTAGAGGATTCTATGTTCATTTTTTTTGGCGAACAAACTATGATTCTAAGGAAAACGATGGAAAAAAAAGATTTTCTTCTTAAACCAAAGCATCATTATGTTGTATCCTAATAAGAAGAATGTCTTTATGATGCCCAATCATGAGAAAGATGGATATAATTATGAAAATCTATGTTCATTTCCCTTAGCAGATGAACCTCAATTCTAAGAAAAATGGTGGAAAGAAAAGGTTTTCTTGTGAAATGAAAGCATTTATATCATGTATCCTAATGAAAAGAATATGTTTATGATGCCCAATGATGAAAAAAATAGATATAATTAAGAAAACCTATGTTCGTTTCACTGATTCTACAAAAAATAGTGAAAATAAAAGCTTTTCAACTTAAAGTAAAAACATCTATGCCATGTATCCCAATAAGGAGAACGTGTTTATGATGCCTAATCATTAAAAGAATGGATACAATTACAAAAATCCATGTTCATCTCATTTGATGAGTGAACTCTGATTTTATAGAAATGGTGGAAAAAAACTTTTCTTATTAAACCAAAGCATCAATATCATGTATAACAATAAGGAGAATATTTTTATGATGCTCAATCATGAAAAAAATGGATATAACTATGAAAATCCATCTTCGTGTCCTTTGGTGGATAGACTTTAATTCTTCAAAAAATGATGGAAAAAAATGTTTCCCTATTAAGGAAAAGCATCAATATCATGTATTTCAATGAGAAAAATGTGCTTATGATGTTGAATCAAGATTTCCAATAAAAATAACCTCTGGATTTTACTTTGAAAAATGAAATATTTCACTTCAGGCACTAGAGAGTTACCCACGTGGAATATTACCCTTAGGTTTTATTTGAAATGATTGGAAAATGTGAATGCGAATAATCATCATAAAGAAATCATGTTAGTAAGGCAATAAATGAAATAACATAACATTGATCATTCAATGCAATGATAAAGAAAATGGTGGACTATTGGAATTTATCTCGCTATTGGCATCGATTATTTGGGAATAACCATATCGATAAATTTTGAGATGCATCTGGGTTTTTTGATTAAACAAGATTTATTTGAGATATTCATAGAAATTCGAGAATGGGAAAGAATTAATTGTAGTTGAAAATAGGGTTAGAGTATCCCTTCAAAAAGGTAGGGTTAGAGTATCCCTGTGGATAATAAATAATTTTAACAAATGAGGTTTCTTTTAATCTTGACAATTTTGAAAAGCGGGGTCGAAGTATCCCTTCGAAAGGTCGGGGTTTGAGTATCCCCGTCGATGACAAATCATTTTGACAAAAAAAGGTTTTTTTTAATCTTGATAATTTTAAAAAATAAGGTTAGAGTATCCCTTCGAAAAAGCAAGGTTAGAGTATCCCCAAAAGTGATACATTTGACACTCTTTAGAGAAGTCGAGCTGAAAAATTTAAGTTAGCAAAACCTTGTGATTTAGGGAATGTATAAGCCTTTCAACAACTTTTGGCAAAAGAAACTATTGTGAATAAGGATGGTAAAGATGTAAGATATATTTGTGCCTTGATACGAGCCTACGGGAGGTCAAAGCATATTCTCGAGTCTAATCGGGTTGACATGGAGACATTCGAATGTCTCAAGATGAAATTTAGGAAAACAACTCAATTTTGACCAAAATCGAAAATAAAGGACAGCATCACGCTATCTTACTTCCCAAATTTATTTTAAATTGGTTAGAAGGATTTAGAGGATGGACAAAATACCATTATAAAGGTAACTCGATGAGGTCATCCTAAAAATATTCCCACTACCCCAAAAGTTCATTTTCTGGGGAGTAAATTTTCAAGTTCGGATTGATAGTGCTGCTGGCAGAGTGTGTGAGGGACAAGGTGTGTCAAAATTTGAAAAATCACCTCAGACTCATTTGGTATCAAAAAAATGCAAACAATACCTTTCTGAAAAAGGAATTTCATGAACCTTTTAGAAAAAATGTTTGAAAAATTTGGAAAAATCATATAGTGGGCCTGAACAGCCCAACCAAAATACATGTTCAGATTCTAGAGGTTTCAGATAGTTTAGACTTGATAAATCATAACTCTCTCATTCAAAATGATCCGAAGGTGAATAAGACATCGTTTTAAAGATAATTTGACATTGGTAGAAAAATATCAAAAAATTCACAAAAAATTGTTTAGGATTTTAAAGTGATTTTTCAATTTGCAATAGTTGTGCTACCAGTAGGGGACAAAACAAAGCAGGAGATATCTCTTATTTTTTATGTCTGTGGGTCCAAACTCTAGTCATTGACATTCAAACATCTATAACTGAAGGGAAAGAGTGGCATGAGCATCCTAAGCTTATTTGCACAGCCGCGGAGTAGTTTGGGACGATGAAATAGCTCGTTGATCATACCATTAAGGTTTTGACTCAAGAAAAAGGCATAAACATTTAGGGAATAATTGTAAGACCATTTTCATTTCGAAATCAGAAGATTTAAGCTTGTTTAACCAAGATTCCAGATCTGGAAAATTTAATTTTCCCCAAGATATTTTGCTAGCTCTAAGGAAAATGCTAAGTCCATGCTAATCGTCATTGATTAAGGTTAACATGCTTGGCTTGGGCGGTTTCAAAAATTAGTTTTGGCAGCCATTAAACATGCATTTTGACAAGGAGAAGACAACAAACATACAAGGGGATGGCACATAACATGAATGGGGATG